>JALPQI010020686.1:0-22897 GCA_025490895.1 Thaumatotibia leucotreta | reverse complement strand
TTATTTATTTAAGTGCATGGTCTCAAAAGGCAGCACAGAAATAGGAGGTGTTTTTTTTCGTACATATTTGATGAGGAACAATTCCCAGACGAGGTAAATATTTCTTAGAAAATCTGTGAATGCAGAATAGTTACGTACAGCGAGGGAAGTTGCATTTTAATCACTTGTGAGGGAAGTAAATTGACAGGTGAACCGTGGTCCTTATACCATCATATAAATTTTGACTATTTAATTAATGTAGGTAGGTTTCATTGTAATTATAGAAAAAAATCTAGTCACATAGACCTAGTCATTGACCAAATTAAGAGTCTGCCTATTTTATGGCATATTCTGGACTTAAGTCTAGCACATTTTTAAATACTTTCAGTTATTTAATAAAGACTGATTTGTTGCATTGATTAATTTTTTTACACGTTCGTAGCTGCTTCCTCGCTTTAGTGTGGGGAAAAATGTTGTGTTACACATGGGTGCAAAGTTTGTTTAATTATCTTGCCTTGAGATCCTCGCAACGCTCGAGATTCCATTTTTAAACCACTCGCTTCGCTCGTGGTTCAACTATGGAATCTCTCGCTGGCTCGGGTCTCAATATTGGCACGATGATTAAACAACCACTTTCCTCCCATGTACAACAAATAACTATTAAATGTCATATTATTATAATATTAAAAATATTGGATGTCATGTACCAAAGAACAACCAAAATCACCAACATCCGAGGTGGGAGTATAAATCAAAATATTTAGTTAGTAAATAATTTGTGTTTTCACATTTACTTCAATAACATATTATAATGTCTTATTTTAGCAAAATACCCTCTATCTATCATATTAAAAGCAATCTCTTCACGTAATTTTGAGTCTGCTGTAGAAAGAGCCTATGTCATATTATATTGATTATTTCGATATTTGATGACGATTTCGAGTTTAGTTAAAAATGGCTAGTGTGCTCTACTTTTAAGTTTTTGCCGAGTAACTCTGACGTAAAGACAACCGGTTTATCTATCAATATAGCGAAATTCTAACGGTCCTTATAAACGTAAATATATATCCGGTTCACATAAAATATTAAACTCGTCTGCATTTCTTTTTTTAGAGTTAGTCAAAGACTATATTTAGCTGAAGTCGGACATTAGCTTGGACGATCATGACGAAATTTTTCGGAAACGATTTTTTACAACATAATCCGAAGACTTTGGAAAATGTGAGGAAGAAGTACAATTTGGATAAACCTTTGGCGATGGATCAGGCTATTAATTTATTGGAAGACTGGATCCAAAAACAGGACCATTTTGTGAAAAAGGATTTTCGTGAGTTGAATCATAATAGTATATTACGACACAAGTGCGAAAAACATGAAATTCGAAACGAGTGGCGATGTTTTAAAACGTGCCTTTTTTAGTGTGAAAAGTGGCTTATTTTACGTCAGGTCCAAAATTTCGAAGGCACCACCTGTACTAAAAAACATCGTACGAGACACGTGCAAAAAGGAAATTTGTAACGCGTGTCGATTTATAACACTCCCTTCGGTAGTGTTTTAAAACATCGCCACTCGTTTCGAATTTCATGTTTTTAGCACTCGTGTGGAAATGTACTTTTTCAAAGAAAAACCTTCTGCCATATATTTTACTCTAAGAACCATAATAAGAGAAAATTATAATATAAATGAATAATCAAAAACAAACACACGCTAAAGAAATTAAGTTAAAAATGTATACCACTAGTTAAGAGAATCTAACAATGTAAACAAACCTAAAACCGTGTATTATTCAAGTGGGGATGATTATTTGTATACTGAAATCCTAATATAGTGTAGAGTTTTTTTTATTGATTAGGTCTTTTAAAAAGAATAAGGGTCAAAAATAAAGCTTTTTTTAGCCAAATTTTACTAGAAAAACCGCTCCAGAATTTTAAAAAGTGTTTTCCCTCCCTTATCTGTGGGTTGGAGTAATATGAATAAAATAAAACTATGAAAACGGATAAGCTCGCGTATATTCATCCGCAGACCACGAACCCTTTAAAGTGTTCGAAACGTCGGAATGAAGCTAAATTTAATGAATATACGCGAGTTTATCCGTTTTCATAGTTTTATTTCAAGTGTAATCCTCGCGATAACCGAAGAAAATATTAATATGAATAAGTTAGGCTTATAAAAAACTTTAAAATAAAACAATTAACGAAATACGGAACTGAGCATGGCACGACATGTACATGGCCGGTTTTAATCGATATTGTCACTTAGTTCCTTGTTTCATAATGCAATCTAATTACATGTGTTACCTGTGTTAATTTTCCGTAAACTCTTTTAGAAAATCACGGGCTTACAAATCCCGGTTTTTTTATAGGCTTGCGCGGGGATATAGATCCCACACGTAGAGGCCCGTTGGAGAAATGTGCTGTATTGTACACCCGCTGCATTCACGGGCACATCGATAGATGTCCGTAAACCGGTAAACACTTATTATAATTTTTATTTTCAGATAGAGGATATTTGGAACGAGTTATAATTTCTACAAAAGGTTCTGTAGAAAAAGCAAAGATTAGAGTGGATAAGCTATGCACTATGAGAACTATGCTACCTCACCTCTTTGAAAAATATCACGCGGCGAAGGATTTTCCCAATTTACACAAAAATTAGTAAGTGTTGAAGTTATTGTGAAAACTCAAATCAAATTATTTACTAACAAAATATTTTGATTTGTATTTTTATTTTTTCCCAGTAAATATAAATATTTGATGATATACCAAAGAAAAAACGGTCTTAGATGAAGACCGAGTGGCAGAGCAGTGCAGACATCAGCCGCAAAAGCTGAGCACTAGGGTTCGATTCCCACGTCGTACGTTGGTGATCTTGGTCGGTTTTTGTCTGGTATTATGACATCCAATATTTACAATTAGTAAGTGTTGTCGAGAAAAAGCAAATTTACGTAACGATTGTAGTAATATGTAGTCATATAGCAATGTTTTGAAAATTAAGGCACAATGAGTAGGTACGAACATGATCACAGAAAGGTCTTGATATTGTACAATTATCTACACTGGATAATCTAATAGAAAAATCAACATGGAACTTAATTATTGAATAATGCGTCCATCAAAAAATGTTAATATAATAATTATAATAATCTGAAATGGCATGAAGTTTCATTCATTGAACATTTCCAGAAAATTAATAATTTTATATGAATGTTACGCAAATTCAAATTACTAAGTCCATTTGTAAAATTTCGATTGGAATGCGGGCTCAGTACCTACTTGTTATTGGAGAACTAGGCTTTCCGAAACATAATTACTACGCCCGACATGTCTCAGAATTACACGTGAGTTTAACCGTTTAATTATATTCATTTTTCAATTAACATAATTATTTAAATAAATTACAACCAGGTTCGTGCCAGGGTCGGTGACCATGACTTTGTTTATTTACCAGATATATTTATAGACGTCCGATGTATTTACAATTTGCTTATTTTATTTATGAATTTAGATTTAAGTTTCTATTAATTATTTTGAAATACAGACCGTTATAAAGATGGTCATCATTAGTATGAGGGATCAAATACCCACTTTTTCTGCCACTATGGGGGGGGGGGGTGAGATGGCAACATTGTGGCGTACGGTCCAAGAACTGTCATAAAATAAGATTGGCGAATTTCATTTCCTACATAACTTTTGGTATTTTTATTCGTAAAACAATTACTTTTGGAATACTGTATTCTAAAATAAGAATAAAAAATCAGGGCCATGTCAATTTCCATGAAATTAAGAAAGTTCTAGTGGTTTTCTATAGTGCCAGTGTCTTTGCGCCCCTGTTTTAGAGCTCAAACTTCAGTTTTGCGATCGTTTCCCTAGAATAGTAAATTCTGTGAGATCAGAATTTTCCATTCCTGGTATCCGTTATGAGCAAATTTGAACAAAAAAAATACCACAAAATTTACTAAAAATATTTTATCTTTTCAGCATAAATCTTCACATGCCCAAACTAACGGACGACAATAACAGAATTTACATAGCTAAAGTGACAGCCAAAAGTTTCACGCCAGATGTATATTTGGAGGCATATCAACATTCTGTCATCGTAAGTATTAAGACTATGTGTTTTCACATGACAAAAAATAAAAAAATATTTGGAGTTTGTTATATTTGGAGCCCTTCTCCCTTAGGGCAGATGGGCCAATTATGATCTACTAATGCGTTTCAGTTCAGGACCTCATCAGACTCGCGATATGTCAGTTCCATAGAATAACTGTCAAAACATGAGGAGCAAAACCTAAACTGATTCGCATTAAGAGATTATGGCGGGGGGCTACCGTGATTTAGAATTGAACATATTGTTATTGTTTGTTTTAATTATTATCTATTTACATTCTCCCTGTCACAACTTTGTAAAAACTTTAATGTCGCTTTCCACTGAGAGCGGAAGGGAGTCATTAATGGCTCCGTTTCACGTTCATCGCTCGCTAAGGACTAGTATTCAGTTGACGGCTGCGAATCACAGCAGCAGTGAAAGTTAAACGGAGCCATTAATGACTCCGCTCCGCTCGCAGTAGAAAGCGGGCATAAACCGTCACGAGTGGCGCTGATCGTCTCTAAACATGAAATGAATCAAATGAAACATCAAACTAAGGTTTAAAATTATTATATTAAGGATTGTACAAGCACAGAAACATTCGAATTAATACTAAATGTGACACATATAACATTAGGTCTTAATTATTGAAAAATCCAACAGAAAATTAATGAGTTCATTCGTGTTGACCACGGAATAACAGGAAGCGTTTGTAATAAAATGTTAAATTCTACTCAAAAAAAAATCAGGATACCTATTTCGTAAAATAGTTTGATTTGTTCCAATTTGCCGTGTGGTAACGGCAGTTAAGTAGGAATATATTTTGTCACCACCCCGACTCTTCCCGTGGGTATCGTAAGAGTCAACTAAGGGACTAAGGGATTCAAGTGTCACTGACCATTTATTTATCGAAGATTAATGATGGGCAGCAGCGTCATTATAGTGGACACACCACTGGGAACGCCAACCCGCTTAGGTACCCAACGTGGCGATTACGGGCATATACCTCCTACTGCGTCCATAACACCATTCCGATCGGCAATAGGAGAAGTCGTTTTCCAGCAGTGGACGGATGTAGGCTCATGATGTGTTACTATTTTATTTAGAGTGCCTATATTATTATTGTCATTTCAGCTTTCCGAATACATGAAACTGCACGATTACTCCCATGGGTGTCACGTGATTGGTGACTTCCGAGACGTGAATATCATGGAATTCCTTGGAAATATGAATTTGATCGAATTTCGTGATGTCCTTACTTTATACCTGGTAAAAATTGAAATTTTTTGTTGTTGCATTTTGTGAATTTGAATAATATTTAGAAAAATATTGAGGAAAAATATTGAATTGTTAAAAACCAGTAAACTGATGGCAGATATCGACATGAAATCAATCATTGACTACCTATTGTCTGTTCTCTTATACGAGTATAACAATTTGTTATTTTTTTGGTAGTTATAATTTTATTATAAATGTTATAATATTGCTAGACCAAATACAGAACGACCTCCACGTGTCACTTTTGACCTGACTTTACTTAACCTACTTTATTTATTCGTGTCATGTTTTCATCCACCCTCAACTCTTAAGCCATTCGAGGGATTATTTTGTTTATGTTTTTTAAAACACCTATAAGATGAGATAATGCAGCAACAACACGAGTAGAATGTTGTTGTTTTATGAGTAGAGAATGTTTTTACTTCATAAAGCCCTCGTATGCCAGAACGTGAATCTTCTATCTTTTCCTAATCAAAACCTTGACTTCTTGGGTGTCACGTTACCGTAAATGAATTACCCTAAGTGTCGCTTAGATTATTTCTAATCCTTTAATATTGATTATTGCAGGAAGGCTACGGATTCGGCGTAAAAGGCATATATGTATTGTCATCATCAAAATTGATTTATACATTTATAAATATTATAAAACCATTTATTAGTCCAAAAATAGCTGAACGCATAAGAATATTGAAAGATGTGGAGTCCTTACAAGACTACCTTTCTAAACATTTGCTGCCGGAGGACTATGGTGGATCGCAAAAATCATTGTCAACATTATACGGTAAGGGCAGTTATTTTTTTTCTCCTACATAATTAAAAATGCAACCTTATATCAACATGGATTTCATACTCACTTTGAAAGTATCATGTGTACGGTAGAGGTTAAAGAGATGACAGCAATATAGTGAATAGGAGAGGCCTACGTCCAGCAATGCCGTTCAGATGATGAGAGGATGATGATGATGATTATTGTTTATGTATTAATGTACAAATTGTCTGGTCGTGTGGTGATGGCAAAAATAATATATTTGTCACCACTCTAACTCTTCCCGCGGGTGTCGTAAGAGCCGGTCAAATCAAAAAATGGTCAGTGACACTTCAATAGGGATTGAAGTGTTGATTGATGATGGGCAGCACTGCAGCGTCATCATAGTGGACATATTACTGCGATCACCAACCCGCTTGCCCAGAGTGGCGTGGTGAAATAGGCTGATCATGTATAAATTGTATGAAAATTATGACGGTATTAGATCCTCTACTTCCTTTTATTTGCAGGCGAATGGGTCAAGGAGCTATCAACAGAGGAGCATATTTCTTATACAAAGGAGATGAGTCAAGCATGCACCAATGAGGCATTGAGACGGAAAGATAAAAGCCAGGAAGATTACTTAGGGGTCCACGGTACATTTAAAATTTTAAGCATTGATTAAAGAATGTTCGGTATTAGTACCGTGCAGTATCAGGCACTGGTCTCACCGCGAGCTACTAAGCTATGAACTATGGGTTAATTAAAAACACGAACAAAAGATACGCACTCCCGTGTAAATATAAGAGGCACTGCGATACTCGCTCGGCGGTGATAGCTGATACACGGAAATTTCCGAGAATTTTCTTGAGAATTTAATAATAAGTACTCATTGACTGATTATTTGTCGCTAAGCAAAAGTGATTATTATTATTAATTTGTGGCTATCTATGTTATGAAGTATATTTATTGAGTGATTCAATAGGTATTTAATATGTATAAGATAATAGCGTCATAGATGTTTTGTAGAGCTATTCTTTGTTAATATGGTATCAATAAGTACCTACGTATTTAAATTATTTGTTGCGACGAATAAGGTTCATGTTATTTATTAAATTTACATTGTTACGATGTTGTTTATTTATTTAACAATTGCATTTGTATGCTAAATGTATTCATATTATTCATACCTATTTTTACAGTTTGTAATAATATTTTGTCAAGATTAGTCCACATGATTAAAATTTATTATGAATATGAAATTAAATAACAGCAATGTTTTACAATTCAACTCAAAGACTTTGGAAAATGTCAGAAAAGAATTTAACTTGCACCAACCGGGAATGGTGGACCAATCCATCGACATTTTGTACGACTGGATTCAAAAACAAGAACATTTTGTGAAGAAGGATTTTTGTAAGTAATAACAAGCAAATTCCTGTGATCTGGCCCCAATTTCACCACAATAACAAGTGCTACAATTGTAAATTTACCTCCAGTAGGGTGCGTCTACAGGCTACAGGTTACCGTTTACCATCGGAAGGGTCATGCGTTTGTTTGCCACCAACATAAAAAGTAGTGCAGGAACTTAAGTGAATCAGCAGTAAATAACTACTTTTTTGCGAAGCGAAATTACAATTGTCACAACAAACACGACACTTGTAGCGAAATTCCGACATGAGCTGAACCTTTTGTCAAGATTTAACCCTTAAACAGGCCTGGCGATTTTTTCACTTTCGTATCCTGATTTCGGTAGATAATAGCGTCAATAAAAAAATAATATCTTGTTTTTTTTTTACAAACATTATTCCAAAAAAAAACCCGGTGGTCAATATACGCCCTGTGCTCGTCACCAGGAGGCCTACGTGTCCCGTATGTGGCCACTGCCCTGCTGGCGATATATTGCACTTTTAAGGGGTAGTTGTTATGTTTACATGTAATTATGGACACAATAAGACCACAATAAAAGTAAGAAAAAAAGGATATTTATTTTTATATCCAAACTCCATTTAGCAAAATCAGCTTCAAAACTAACTTATAATTATATACTTACAGTAAGTCTTGAGATGTTTAGTGGGTGGACCTACATAGTGTACAGTATTGAACTTACCCTTAAATTTCACATAATTGCCCAGTCGGGCCGTGGTCACATACAAACCACTTGTACCAAACCGAAACGGGCAGAGGTCATATAAGGCCCACAAATTTTAAGAGCAAACATTTTAAGTAAAAAACTATTACTGTGACCATTTATGACATACTACACTTACATTACCTTATATACTACCAAAATAAATCAACACATAGCACTTACCGTATTTTTTTTCGACACGATAATAGTATTTATCTGGAGCAACACACAAAATCTGCCACTTTTTCGGTTTTTGAATTTGACAACTAAAACGTCAAAGAAATTTGTTCTGGCACATCGATTTTGGGTGCGTTCAGAAATCTGTCAGTTTATAGACTATACGTCAATGACATTTACTGGCCGCTACAAGCGTTTTGCTCGTCAGAAAAAAATCTTTTGCTAAGTGGGCGCTATGAGATCACAACCTGGTTAAGGCCCAACTAGCAAAATATAGTCATATAGAAGTTGAGACAACGTTTTGTATATTACTTCTAGTCTAATTTTAGTTGGTCATATAAACGTAAGGTAAACGGTTATAAAAGGCGAAAGTGGCGCAAATTATAAGACTTATTGGTGAGATAAAGGTTAAATAAAGGTTTGCATGGCGACTTAAATCGTTTATTAAAGGTATTGTAACGATTAAGGAATGACCAAATCGTTGTATAAAAAGTACAACCAAAACCCTTACGTGACCTAAATATCAAATAAATGTTTTATTACTGACCATTTTGTTTTATAGAAATAAATAAATAAATATCTTGGGATATCTTACACAAATCAACCTAGTCCCACGGTAAGCTGAATTAAGGCTTGTGATGTGGGTACCAGGCGACGATATATATAATAGATAGATACATATAGATACTTAAATACATACACAACCATGACCAAGGAACAAATATTTGTGATAAATAAATACACAAATAATGCCCTCGCCGGGATTCGAACCCGGAACCTCCAGCTTCGTAGGCAGGGTCACTACCAACTAGGCTACGGAGGCTGAAGGTTTAGTGTAACCCTTACTCATTGCTTATCGGACTTTTAAGTTACCTAAACATTTTTAAGTTTTATTTAAAATACTGCTCCTGACATTTATTTTAGATACGCGCAAAACTTGGTGTGTGTGACAAAAAAGTGTACGGAAAAATAATACAAGGTAATTTTATAAGTTTTGTAATAGAAAATATTGTTCTATATATTGAGCGTTTGCACATTTGGCGTGAGCTGAATTCGTATGGGAAGGTCACTTTACCGTTAAAGTTTATGATGATATACAGTTTTTTGCTGTCGCGCTCTTAATATATTCGAAATAATTATAATTTATAACAATATTTCTTCATATTTTATTATAGTTAAGGCTATTTTGGAACAAGTCATGATTTTATACTTATACGACTACAATATAACTTTATCTTAAGTAAAGGTTTTTATAACGACTACAAATTGTCCGCCATTACTAAGCCGCCATTACTAGTCCGCCACTTCGTTTGTACCGTTTCCACGATGTAACGTCCATGTTTTTTTTCTTTTAAATAGTACTGTGATGCTCACGAAATAGCGACTGATGTTTTGTAATATTAATTTCAAATCGACTATAAATTGCATGATGTTTTATAACCGTAACTTAAAATCAATTTAAAAACATATAATTCAATAAAAGGAATATAACGGGTTCGGCAACAACTAAAGGTTTTTCAAAGTTTTTGTTTGACGTTAATATAACCAACTGTTGAATAAAAGGTAAATAACAGTCCCGCTGATATATTTTTGTCATATTGAAGTTACCTTCAATACCGCTATATAACTGTCGAGATAAGGTTTTATGATATCACTTATACAACAATAAAATTATGTAGACGTTGTAAAAATTACCTTATTACGACGTTTCTGTTTTTTCTAAACCCTTTATAAGACGAAAACGTTTATACAACTTGGAACATCATTAAGTAAACGTTTTCTTTAAAACATCTACATGATTGTTGTATAATTAAGTCGCAAAAACGTTTATTTACCATAGTAATTAGACTATTTGGTAGGACGACTAAACTATCAGATTTATAACGTTTATTTGACTAACAGGTTAACTAAAAAACCGGCCAAGTGCGAGTCGGACTCGCGCGCGAAGGGTTCCGTACCATTATCAATTTATTATTAAAAAATACGGTTAAATCAACCTACCTCAAAAACTATAGGAGATAATTTAATCAAACCAAAAATCGTTGATAGAGTTTATTAATGTGCATAACATATATTTTTTTTAGAATTTTATATCGCGTAGTTTAAAAAATAGAGTGGGGGGACACATTTTTCAGACTTTGAGAGCTGATATCTCGAAAACGATTTGCTTAAATAAAAATGAGAGTTATAATCCTTCATATCATTTTCAAAGACCTTTCTATTAATACCCCACAAGCTTATATACAACTAAAAAAAAATTTCTATCCCTCAGTTACATGTATGGAGGGCCCCCACCCCAATGGTTTTTTTTACAATTTAGTATCATAATCCTGTAGCGGTTTATACAACACATATCCTTACCAAATTTCGTTACTGTAGCATTAATAGTTTCCGAGTAAATCGGATGTGACAGACGGACAGACGGACAGACGGACAGACGGACATGTCGAATCTATAAGGGTTCCATTTTTGCCATTTTGGCTACGGAACCCTAAAAACGACTATAAAACTCTTATATGGCTAAAGGTCGTATAACTCTTGATTTATATGACTTCTTTGCTAGTTGGGGGGTTAATGAAAATTGTACTAAACCTTGCGACAATTATCACGGGTTTCGGAAAATAAAAAGTAGTTTATTAACGACATTATAACGTTATTTAGTAATAATTGTACGTAGCATTGTGGTGGCAAATAAGCACATAAACCGTCCGATAGTAAGCGGTAGCCGTAGCCAACGGAGGCCTGTGACGTCAGTAACAGTGATACTTTACAATTGTCACACTTGTAATTATGGTGAAATAGGCCACTGGGTGCTTAGATACGTTGCCAGTCGATAACGCTTAATCGTCAATCGTAAACGAAAGGCAGCGAACTGTCTTTGTCGCACTTATAGTACATGAGAGTGGCAGAGAGGGAAAACTACGATACGATTGCGTTAGCGATTGGCAACTTGGCTAAGCATCCTGATGTAAAATAGAACATTTAGAAGCGTGAAGAAGCATCTAGCAGGCCAGCAAGGCGGTGGCAACTGACAGGTTACTTGGTCTCCTGTTCGTTGCCGCCGCGATTTGGGCTCCACCAGTATAGTCACTTTGTTGTGCCGATCAACATCAAATTTTATGTAGCGAGTCTTACGTGAAAAAAAAACAACTATTTAAAAATAACAATACATAATTTGTATCTATTTATTATGAATGGAGTATTGTGTCAAATTATTGAAAAAGGGCTAGACTCAGAATAAATTATAGTAGGTATATATTACCCCCTTACACTATTGTTATTTGTTTGTCGCTTTCGGTCGTATACATAATTATATTCATAAAACCGTAAGGGACAAACAACACTTAGCGGCTTGCTAAGTTAGGAGACGTTTATGAACAAGGGGGTTCATAAATCTGACTACAAACGCTGGTTTTCACTCGGTCTTTGTGAGAAATACGGGGCTGCCTTGGTCTCTTCATGCGATTCAGTTTATGTTCAGCTTAAGGTGCATTCAGACCAAACGAGCATTCGCTATTCTAACCCCCTACTCTACGAAATTCTATCGTTACACAAAACGTGATTCGTTGATTTGGTAGAGTGGGGGATAGAATAGCGAATACTCGTTTGGTCTGAATGCACCTTATGATTTTGAATTAAGAATAAATGTTGTTTGTTATTACGTTTTATTAGTCTAATATCCTTATTTCTATAATTATTATCTAAAGTACTCGCAGTTACGTTTATCGGTACGACGTACTTATCAATGGAAATCTGTCCAGAATAAAATGCAGTATACCTACAGTAGTATTTTATACAATCGCACAATAGTTTTTTTTAAAGATTACTTATGTAATTCATAGACGATGTTATGAACAAAAGCGAATGCAAATAAACGAATTATGTAATAGCCAGAGACCTTACTATACTACTTTAGCGTTTGGCTTGAATGATTATAAAATAATATCGCTATAATTTTTTTTGATAAAACTTACTCGATATCGATAAAACATTTCTTACCCTAGTTTGATTGCGAGAGTCTTTTGTTTTGCTATGGATTTTCCGGCCTCTGGTAATAGCTACTTGTATGGCGTCCTTTATTTTCAGCAAGGGATTACTTGGAACGTATAATCATTTACGCAAAAGGATCCGTCGAGAAGGCAAAATTGAGAATGGATAGACTGTGTACCATGCGTACTGTGGCTCCAAATCTCTTCGAAAAAAGCGATGCGAAACATGACTTCCCAGATTTACGTGATTTTTAGTGAGTTTTTTTTCAAATTGTTTTGATATACAAGGTGCCCACGAGGTAAGGGAAAAATTCTAACAGCGTTTTCCTGAGACTAAAAGAAGCAAAAAATGTTAAATGAGTTTTGATAAAATCTGCAAAAATTTTTTTTTTTAGTTTTTTTTTATATTTTGAATACACAAAAAAAGGATTTTATTAATCAAAATATCGCAAAAAATGCACCTTAAAGTTTTTTTTTACATTTGCTAGGTAATTAATGATTTTTTTGTGCATTTGATGTCTGTCAATTTTATTAAGTGTGACAAGAGTAAGACAACATGGTGACAAAATCGTTTCCTAAAATGCGTTTATCATAGCGTAACGGTCTAAAATGGTTTTAAGAAAAAATCTAATTTTCTCTTAAAATAGACCGAATCCAGAAAAATTCATATGACTTTTTTAATTTCAAATTTGGTCAGAAATCCGCTGTTGAATAGGATTTAATTGAATTTGCAAATGACACGGTAAACCTTATATCCAAAACAAAAATACCCGTATTTGGGTAGCCGAATAGTTCAAAGGAAAATAAACTCTGCGGGTTGTATTGACAACTATGTAAGGTGGAAGTACTAGTCCGCAACATATCAACAGATAATATTTATTTAAATTACGATATTTTGGTCATATATAAATCTACATAAAGTATTGTAATTTTTGGGAGAAGAGTTTGTTACTTTTGTTAAATAGTATTTATTTTATAGTGTGACAATATGAAAATTTCTCAAAATTGCAAATTTTCTTAGTCAACTCCATTGTATGAGTAAGCGTCAGGTGCTTTTGCTGGCAGTCTCGATAGATGGCACTTCAGTACAAGTTTCAATGCCACATATTGGGACATTGGAAATATTAACACTCAGTCCTAATAAACGTCAGCCTGTCTTAAAATTATGCAAATAATTTAGATATTAGCTAATTATTTCAACGAACGAATGGGAGACAACCGTGCCGTCAAAAGAGCCTACGAGGGTAAACCAGAAGGTAGACGTCCGGTCGGCCACCCTAGATATCGTTGGGCGGATGCTGTGAAAGCTGATTTAAGCGGTCTCGAAATTGACCAGTGGCAAAATGTTGCTCAAGATCGTGATCAGTGGCGTTCTCTCGTATTGGAGGCCAAGACACACTTTGGGCCGCTGCGCCAGAGGAGAGTGTGTGAGTGAGTAATTATTTCAAAGTTGGGATATGAAGCATTAAAGGTACAAACATTAATCATTACATTATCTTATCGATGGCAACTCAAGCTATAATGACGAGTATTGGTACAGCGTCGGGTACAAGCACTTCCACCTTAGGTAGTTAAACAATAAAACTCGAAATCACTACATGTGTTTACATCATTGAAACTGAAGAACTTAGGTATTTACATTTTACAGTACCTACCAACTTGACATTAAGCGTTATGTAAACTAACAATGTAGAATATTTAAGTAGTTTTTTGTAAAGACTGACCCGCGCCTCACCTGACCTTGGTCGTCATAAGAATATTGTCTGTTTCATTCCAAATAAATATTTATTCATGTTCAGGGGGGTTACCATTACGTATTAATTCAGTTTAGATTCAGGGGAAAGGATAGAGATATGCAACTCGTATAGCCTTGTCCCTTTCTCTCCTAAACTGAATTGTACGTCATGGTAACCTCCCAATTATTTTATTGGCTGTCTTTATGAGCATTTATTTTTATATTGTTCACTTTCATAAATTTGAATTTATGGGTAAATTTTGAATTATTTTTAGTCAGAATCACGAGCTCTTTCGATCCCAATGGGAAAAAATGTCCAATGGATTATTTTCCTATTTTGTTACCATCTTCCATACACTTTGTATGGCGGTAAAAAAAAGGAAATCCAGAAAATGTACGGAAATTATGGGACTTATTTTTCCCTTTTGGGATCGGATGAGCTCGCGATTCTGAGTATAAATATCCCAAAATTTACCCATAAATTCAGTTATAAAAATGGACAAAATAGAAACAAATGCTCTTATCTGCCACGTTGGTGGCAAATAAGCGTACGGCTCGCCTGATGGTAAGCGGTCACCACATATGGTCCTGTAACTTCAGGTGCTGATAAATACAAACTAAATAAAAGAACAATGCACAAAACAAAACAACAATTGTATAAAACTGTAATAACATTTACATTTTCAGCATAAACATATTTATGCCAAAACTAACCAAAGACGATTACAGAATACACGTCGCTAAGATGATGACTAAAAATATCACACCATCAGGATTTTTAAAAACCTATCAACACGCTACAATAGTAAGTACTAAGATATAAAACTTGGGATATCAGGTCCTCGCACAAAAGATTGGTATCGTTCATTGCACATTCTAGTTTCAAAATACACACTGATCTCTTATTAGGGGATGTCTGTAGGACTCGCTTGATTTCAGATAAATATTCAAGGCGAAGTTATTCACAATAAATATCAGTATGTATTAAATAAATAAAAATATCTGTAAACCAATAAATACCATTGTTATGCCTATTTAATTTTATCCTCACCTAGTTGTTTTATCTAGTAGTTAACCACTCAATTGCTTTTGGTAACTCTGATTACCAGCTGTCGTCACAACACAAACTCTAGACTTTTTGCTCTAAAATTATTGCCATGTAGTGTTTACCTATTCGATTACTTACTAAGATACAAGAGTTCGTATCGTAGTCAAAAGTTAAGTTTTCTCACACAATCGTCTTATTGTAATAAAAGAAATAGTAATTTACGGCAGAAAACTTGCATATTTAGGTTTTTTTTTAATATTTATTTTCAATACTACAATTTATGTACATAGATTAAATCTAACATTTTTAGGTTAGAATGTTACGTATATTTGGGAAATCACCTTTTTTTGCCTAATATTGCCACAGTTAACGGTCCCTTGAGTCACGCTGGTTTTGTACAAAATTATGCGAAGTAAACTATGTAAACAAAAATTTATCTGGTGAAGCCCTTTCCTTGATGGACCACCTACGACAATGGACTGCTTATGCGCATATTTGCATATGATAGCATAGACTCAGATACCTGTAACTATGCCAATAAAAAATAAAATTTGATTTACTCATTTGGTAGAGATAAGACAACTGAGTAAGAATGGACCTTAATATGGGTATTTTATGTTTTATGATTTTCAATATAATAAGACGGTAAATGTTACAGATGTGTGAATATATATCTCTCCATGATTATTCGAAAGGTTTTTACTCGATCATGGACCTTAATGATGTAAATATAACCGACGTGATCACTAATATGAATCTGACAGATTTCCGTAATAATATTAATTTATTTATAGTAAGTACCCTCTCCTCACATTTATGTAACTTTTTGGGATATTAAGTAATAGGTTATAAGGGTGAATCAACTTTTTTCTGTCTGTTACTGCCATGGTTACGGTCGCCTGAATCACGCTGGTTTTATGCGAAATTATGCTACTTAATTTATGTACATACGTAAAGTCCATATTTGTAGACGGCCCATCAAGGAAAGGGTAAATTAACACAAAAAAATGCCTGTTTTCGTAGTTTAAGTATCATAATCGGTTCACCCTGTTGTGGCATAACTTTTTTATGAATAATTCTATATAGCATAATGTATGTAGTCATAATGGGCTTTGTGCAGAAACTGTTGTGGCATACTCAAGTTTGGCATAGTTCGTTATGGCAGATTTCGAATTGTCCGAATATTATATGTGCATAATTTTGATGCTCCTATTAATAATGAGGCATAAACTGGATGTGCATAAAAAGTATCGGCATAGTTTGTTTTAGCATACACTTCTGAGCGGAGTACTTTCTAGATTGTTAAAAAAAAAATAACCTCGAAGACTAAGGCGGGAGCAAAGCTCCCGCCTTAGTCTTCTAACCTAACCTATCCGTGTCGGATCTGCCCCGGAAGGTTTTGTTCGCTCGCTTCGCTCGCTCACGCAGAAATTTTCACCCTCACAACAAATTCTGCCTGACGAAAAATGCAAGGTAAGTTTCGAACATGTGGCTATATGCCAAATAAAAAATATGCAAATCTAATTTCTGTCTTATTACATTCGGCGTAAATAATAATATGCCAAGATAGTTTCGGGCCAAATAATGTTCGAAATATTGTTATTTATGCCAAGTGATGTTTCTGCCTCATTAAGATTATGCCAAAATAGATTATGCCAAGTCTGTTATGTCCTAAGCGTTTCGGACAAAATAAATTATGCCAGATAGAGGGAACCCATCATAATCATGCATAAAACCAGCGTGACTCAGGCGACCGTAACCATGGCCTTAACAAACAGAAAAAAGTTGATTCACCCATAAAATAAATGGAATAATTTTATTATACAATAGTAATATCACATCCAATTTAGTAAAAATAAGCTTTTTTTTGGAAATGTTATCTTCTTGAGTATCGTCCATATGTTTTCAGTCATAAGTAAAAATCCATCCATTCATTCTATGTTTCAAAAAAAAAATTCAATGTGACATTTTATGTCATCTCTTATTCCAAACTTTAAACGTTTTCTAGGAATGTTATGGATTCAGAATAGCAGGGATATTTCTCATATCTACTTCAAAAATGATAAATGCATTTGTTAAGATATTGAAGCAAATAGTCAGTGACAAAATCGGACGAAGAATCCATGTTCTGGAAACTGAAGCATCGTTGCACCAATATCTACCCAAAGAATTGCTTCCAAAGGACTTTGGTGGGGAACAAAAATCTATTTGTGAAATTTATGGTAAGAATCTGTTACTAATATTATAAAGAATTCTTCACTGTCATCATCATTAGCCTATCTCAATCCACTGCTGGATATAGGCCACAAAATACTCCAACATTTATTGCATTCCACAATTCAGTTTACAATAGTATTAAATTAAGTTTCAATTGTAACATCTCTGAACTTAAATACACAAATAAACAGCAGTATTGCGATACAGCGAGGAAATACCGCCAGCATTATCGGTATTAATGCCACAAGAGCCCATCTTAGATAAAGGTTAGATAAATTAGATTAGTTAGATTTAATTTATGTATATATATTGCACAGTTTTGAAAATAAACTTATGTAAGTACTGGAATACTTCTATACGTTTGCGCTCCAGCGACATCGGTTGAACCGATTCAACCTGATCATTTATTACGTGATTTCACACTTTCGGTCATTCTATAGATTTGTTACTGATGTAGCGTATGAAATCAGACGAATAAAAAAAAATTAAAATGAATGATGGGTCCACGGAAAAAACATGTCCAAAGCCTAAAAAAAATCAGGGCAAATTCACACCTTAGGTATTCTGTTAAAAGTAAGGTGGTGTTTCCTTCTGTAATTTGAATTGACTAGACATGTTCTTTCCATGGACCCTTCAAATAAAGTGTTTACTTATTCCAGGTGAAATGAATGATGAATTATCTTCCGAAAAACATGTCGCACATATGAAAGAAATGCGACTTGCGTGTACCAACGAAAATTTGAGACAATGGGGTCGCTTTAATGAAGAATACCTAGGAATGCCTGGGTCTTTTAAGCTTTTGAATGTGGATTAGTATTAAAATAAAATAAAAAACTATTTTTGAGTAAATTTGAAATGTTCAATCAACCTATTGGAACACTAGGACTCATTTGAACAATGATAAATTAAAACTAGACCAAGACCGAGTGGCCGAGCGGTGCAGGCATCAGCCACGAAAGCTGAGCACGTGGGCTCGATTCCCACCTCGGACGTTGATGATCTTGGTTGTTTTTTCTTTGGTATATGACATCCAATATTTATAAATTAAAACTACGATCGGTTTTCTCGATCAATCTGAGAAATTTCACATTTTAATATGGTTTCCAATCGGCTGACTGTACACAACTCATTGTTGGTAGTTCCTTCTAGCATTTTCGTATTATGAGTGGAACGGAATTTGTTTTTTTTCTCATTAAAAATATTGTTATTCTACACATTCGTTGTATTGTTTTACTACGTTAGCAGCAACCACACATCAGGTCCACCGGCAGCTTTAGCACGGTTATTCGTATCTTTTTAGGGTTCCGTAGTAAACAAGGAACCTTCATAATTTCGCCATGTACGACGTATGTCAGTCCGTCTGTCTGCCCGCAGTATAGCCCAGTGGCCGTTAATACTAAAAATATGAAATTTGGTGCAGTTATACATAATAATCACGTCGACAATGTGGTAGAATAAATGCTAGATAAAAAAACATTGGGTTAAGTGGGAAACAATTTTTTATTTTGCTGTAATCAATAAACTTGAGAACGCGAAAGCCGAGGACGTCCGTTCGTATCAAGCCTTAATTGAACTTACCGTGGAACTACGAGTAGGTCGATTTGTTAAAAAAAATGTCCTAGAAAACGTCCAAGAATCTCACGTCGGACACAGATGAACTTCTTTTATTTTACGTAAATATGACATCAGGATAAATAATTTTTACCTACATATTTATATTGCTAAAAAAAAATTTATAAACTGCTGATTATATTTAGATTATGGTCAAAGGCGCTTAAATCAAACAGAGATCTTGGTAATTTATGAACTTGGTAAATTTATTACATGGTATCTTAATTTAGAATTTATTATACCTATAACGTTCGTCAGTCGAACGCAAAAAAAAACTAATATTTCCATAGCATTTTCTGTTGTCACATGTCGCTATCCCAATGTTACGGGTTATATATATGTTACATTTTTGGAGCAATTCAATATGGACTGTGTCAGTGAGACAATATTTAAATTTGAAGTTGATGAATAAATATCTTAATAATATCTTAAGACATCTTAAACAAATCGATCTAGTCCCACGATAAGCTCAATTAAGGCTTGTGATGTCGGTACCAGGCGACCATATATATAATAGATAGATACATATAGATACTTAAATACATTGACAGCCATGACCAAGGAACCACTATTTGCGATAAATAAATACACACATAATGCCCTCACTGGAATTCAAACGCGGAATCTCAAGCTTCGTAGGCAAGGTCGCTACCAATACCAACTAGGCTACGGAAGCTGATAAAAATGCATAGAACTTTGTTAACCTTGTTAATTTATTATTGGGGCAGCGATATCGTGTAACACGTTCGCAGATGGATTTTTACATATTTACTAATAAATATGACGTGGACCGACTGGGACACCACGGACTAAGTTGTCAAAAAAGCGCAAGCCGTATTTCCAGACATGCGACGCTTAACGACATAATCCGCAGGTCTCTTGCCACGATCAAAGTACCTGCTCTTCTTGAGCCTACTGGTATTATTAGAGATGATGGTAAGAGACCCGATGGTGTGTCTTTGGTTCCTTGGAGCTTGGGACGGATGTTGGTATGGGATGCAACTTGCGTAGACACCCTGGCACCGTCCCATCTTCAACGAACTACGTTAAAGGCGACCGCTGCTGTTGAAAATGCCGAATTTTTAAAACGTAATAGAGAGTACGATTTTGGACCGTTTGGCGTAGAAACTTTAGGTTCTTGGGGCCCCAGCGCACGCAAATTGTTTGCTGAGATCGCGAAACATCTGGTTGACGTAACTAAATACCGAAGAGCTGGCGACTTCCTCGCACAACGCATCGATTTGATACAGCGAGGAAATGCCGCCAGCATCCTCGGTACAATGCCACAAGGGCCAATCTTTAATATAGGTTAGGTTAAGTAGATTAGTTGGATTTAATCTATGTACATAAATTGAAGTTTTGAAAATAAATATAATTATGTATAATTTTGACTTAAACTACATGTGGACGCAATGTATAAGGTTCTAAGTTGGTTGGTAAGGTTCTATACCAATATTGTGTTCTGAAACTGCGTAGTTATTAAATAATACGTTTTGGGTACGTCTACATTTTTTTTGTTTTCTATTGACCAACGTATACTGTATAAGCGTGTAAATATTGAGAAACGTAAAAATTCGAATAAATCTATACTGCAAAAGTATGCCGTAAGGTTAGTTTGTTTACCTTGAATTATAAGATAATATATTCGGTTTTTAGTGTCGAATGTAACAACTGGTAGGACCAGTTAATTTAGTAGAAACGGCACGTTTCATGTAACAAGATCTTTAAAGTATTGTATTTAGAGTTAAAATTCAAAAACTCGAGTTTATTGCAGCCAAAATCGTAGATGTGGCTCGTATAGTTACTAGGCATTCATTGAAATATAGCCTACGGAAATTCACCTATATTCAATGAAAATGGTTTCGATAAAACCTAACGGGTACTTAAAATTAAATCCCAATACTGTTAGTGCTGTGAGAAAGGAATATAATTTGGATAAACCTGGTGCTATTGATCAAGCTGTTGACATTTTAAATGATTGGATGCAGAAACAGGAACATTTCGTGAAAAAAGATTTACGTGAGTTTTGTTTGTGTTTTTGTTCTTTATTGTGTTTAAATTAAAATTACATTTAACTAAAGCCTGCATGTCTAGCCAAGATGCCTTTCTGCTATCGTATACGATGAGCGATAAGTAATAAATGAATGACAATGACAGATTGGTACGAAAAATCTCGTGACCATTTCCGTACATTATTACGGTCACGTAACTTATCGTTTATCATAATACGATTGCAGAATAGTATTCTTGGCTAGACCTGTTTGTTCATTATCCCCAAATAAAATATATCAGTCGGGTAAATGTTAGTTGTCCTTCTTGGTAAAACGATAGTGATATTTTTTATCAGACGGATAATTATATTTATTTCGGGGTTGTAAACAGACAAAAAAAATAAATATAAAATTCAATAATCATATGACTGAGACTCTCCAACGAGAACCGGGTACCTATTTGTATAACTTAGAAAGAAAAAAGAAAATACAGCTGTTATTGAATACCACAAAAAATACTGTTAATACATAGCACATTACCACGGTAAACCATAGTGCTGGTTTTAATGGGGATTAAACTAAAACATGAACAATTAGATGTTAAAAACTAAAAATAATTTTACTACACAAAAGAAATAATTTGCATTTTCTTTACAGCACGAGCTTATCTAGAACGATGCATAATATCCGCAAAAGGATCACTGGAGAAAGCCAAAACGAGATTAGATAAATTATACACATTACGAACCACGGCTCCGAGATTTTTCGAAAAATCCCATGCTATAAAAGACTTCCCAAATCTACGAAATTTTTTGTAAGTATCTCCGTCCTAGCACATCTTATGATAGACAGCAACTTACGGGCTTCTCTCGGATACCTATCTCTTTTTGATCTTTTTGAGCAATGGTGCAATTTGCTGTCGAATACAAGATGTGCTGGAGCCGCTGCTACATTAAATTAATGTGGATATTGTGAATACAAGACGGACATGCTAGCAAAGTACATAGTTATCTCGGAAATCAATAATATAATTACGTCAAGACCGCACAAGGTGACCTAGATGATCTGATTAAGGTCTAAATGACCAAACGAGCAAGTCAAGTCAAGTCAAGTCAAACTATTCTTTATTCAAGTAAGCTTATTAATAAGCATTTTCGAATCGTCTGACATTATCAAGAGAGAGAAAATAATCTACTACTGGTTCAAACCCTACGCCGTTCCTGAGAAGAACCAGTAAGAAACTCAGGTGGACTTATTTTTTCAAAACAGTATAATAATACATCTTATTAAAATAACATGCATTAAAGAATGTATTACATAAAAAAAAGATTATTATAGACATTTTTATAAAAGAGACAAATAAATAAAGGATCATAATATTAAAGAAAAATAATTATTATTGTACAAGTTCACAATATTATTAAGTATCTATACTAGGTACTAGAGATGTAAAGGTCCTCTAGTTGTCAGAATAAAGAGAAATTAAGATTTAGAGATGTAAAAGGTCTCTAATCGTCATGATTTTAACAATAATAATAAACTAGAAAATTAACAATTTAGTGACAATCACAAAGCAACTATTTTGCTTATTCTATCCCCCCACTCTACGAAATTCGTTCTTTACACAAAACGTGATTTGTCGAAATTTCGTAGAGTGGGGAATAGAATTAGCGAATGCTCGTTTGGTCTAAATGCACCTATAGAAATTGTCGGCGGGGGTGAGCATTTTTCATACTAATTTCACCTAGCCCATGACAAATTAGTATGTTATTAGTAGATATCTTACCTCCGCCGACCATTGCTTGTTGGGTATTTTTTCTACCTCGTTTATTAAAATATTATGCATGATGTATTGAAATTGTATGTTATTCATAATTGTTTTTTTATTCGTTTTCATATGTCAATAGTTA
>JALPQI010020685.1:0-15283 GCA_025490895.1 Thaumatotibia leucotreta | reverse complement strand
GTGACAGTCGTACAGGTGCTCGACTGCCCAGTATGCTACTTGTCGCATGGTCATTTCATTAATTTCAGCAAAGAAACTACGGTTTTTGATTTTTTTTAATATTTTCGTTTTTGCTATGTTTCAGGTGTAACTATTTCCGTGATAACGATATTGCTTTCAATATTAAAAAATACTTTTTTTCTTTACCTCATAAAGGTTCCTGATAAACTTTGATATGTCAAATCGAATTAGCTTATAAAAAAAGTAAGCTTACTTTGTACATGCAATAAAGTTGTAGCGTGTTGTGCAACCCTGCCCGGACCTCTCTTTATGCAAAAATATTCAACTGCAGAGCTGGGGCTATAAGAGCACTGTCCTTTTTGACAGCTGCTTGTTAACATCCCCGCTATGTGATTTGTCCCATTTGATGCTTTTGAGACATTTCTGCTAACAAACGTGACTGCAATGTTGATTGTATGGAGTGACGTTTCTTCTCCCCTTTGTTTTCAAAGATATAGGTATTTATATAGAGTACACGAAATAGATAATGAAGTCACTGTAGTTTTGTGAATGTGGGGTCTGTGAAGACTGAAAATAAAAAGAACGACCTATGTAAATAATATGATATGAGGTTCTAATAAAAACTAAAATAATATAAGAATATGAATTATCAGGTATTTCTTATAAATGAAGGGACCAATCAATGGCTATCGTCAAGTACGCGCCTTATTCTTGTAAGTTTCATATTGAGAGGCGATTTACTTTAAAAGTATTGATAAGCGCTTTTAAAAAATAGGACAATACAATTTTATTATATCCAAGAATTAATTCGTAGAAGGCTAGAAATCCTTCTAATATACTCATATTTAGTCTTAAATGTGTGAAATACGAGTTTTCACTGTAACGGGACTTCAGATATTTTTTTTTATCTGAATTCCTGTTAAAGTTTAATCCCGTTTAATATTCAAATTCGGTTTAGTGATTTAACCAAAAAGTTTTTTTTTTTGGTTAAATGTATAAATGAAAAACTTATTTTTGTACACTTCCGGAGTAAAAGCATGATACGAATTTTCTCAAAACGCTTCATTTGATTCTTAGTTTTTCTTGTCTTTTGTTTTGAATTTAAGAAGGTTTTACTTTGCCCCCAATTCTCTCCCAAATAACAAACACATCACTAGCTAGTTTGTCAAATAATAACATAAGAAGGTAAGTTTATAGGTCCTGCGAGAAAGCTAAAGGCTATCTCACGACAAATTTCACTATTAAAATGTAAAACTTTGTGCTAAATACCCATTTGTAGACACCTAATGACTGGACAATGTTAACTATGTGTAGCAACTATTTCCCTGGTGAGTTTTTAGTACCTACACTTTACTCGTATTTATGTAAAGAGTAAAATGCCTATTACATTTCTGAACGTACCTTATCATTATCTAGTAGATTAATAAATCCTAAATCCTCAATGCTTTCATTCTTATAGGAATATATTGATAATAGGTTCGTGGTAAAAAAAATCTTTCTTTTAGAACTAAAAACCATACTACTATTTAGCTAGTCTTAATAATTCTTCAAGTTGTTTAGACAACTTTATTTCAAATTGAAATATTTCGTGTTCAACGCAGGCAAAGTTATAACGATTATGTAACTATTTAACTTGAAAATAACTGCAAGCACGGTGCTGCTACTTATACTTAGTAGCGTAAAATATTATGTAACCACTGTAACAGTTCTAATATTATGCAACTCAGCCTTTACAGCAAGGTCATCATGACATCTGAAGGCGGGTCACGAACCAACCGTCGCCGCCCTCCGAACCCAAGGCCTGTTCTACAAAGGGTCCCTTATAAAAGGAGTTCTCCAAAACCGAACCTTCTTAAGGTAATTTACGGTTGTATTTAAACGCTGACTCAAACAAAATATAGGCCTTATCGAAAATATAGACGCGGACTGTCACGTTATAAAATAAAACGAGGACAATATTCACAGAATACCAAAGTGATTGCAAATTTATTATCCATGAATATCAATATGGCCGCCGTGGACGCAGAATTGAAAGTTTCAAACTAGAGGGCAAAGTTGAAAAATGCAATTTTCTTGAATACGATATGCAAGATTTACCTGGAGGTTTTTGTGTTAACGTCGTGTTTTAGGATCCCTGCCCAACGAGCTCTAAGACAGAATTTTAGTGTGTGTTTCAAGATTTTGTATTAACGACGGTCAGACAATAAGTAAAGCACTTAGTATGAATTAGCGAATTCTCTTATACATATAAATAAAGAATACCTACAAGCAAATGTCGTTTTTAATTATTAAATATTTCGTTCTGAACTTTGAGTGCTTCTTGTATAGAAGTACCTACAGTTAGAAAAATAACTTTATTTTAAGAAATACAAAGTTCACATTTCAAGTAAAGTAACGAGATGTATTGAAAGAATAAATAATATATTTGCATATGAAAACTTTGGTTTGGTACCTGTATTGAACTTGAAACAGCTATTTGCGTTTACTTTACATTAATGTAGAAAACTATTCAACGTTCGAAGCTTTATTTGAATTTCAATGTTAGCATATTGAAAGAAAATTAATACGAAAAGTTGTTTCAAAAACTAAGCTCATGTCGGTCATGCGCTTTGTAAGGTTTGTATTTATGGATTTCAAGCATGTACCTACCTTTGGTTAAAATGCCCAAAATTCGTTTGGATTTTAATAGTTCTTAATGTTTCCGTTAATTAAAGAATATTAGGGATGGTAACATGATCCTTTTAAGGGAAAACTTTATTGTTTTTAGTTCACGCAAAAAAGCTCAACGGATTTCAAGTTGCCGAAGAGCCCTAGATAACTAAATACAACTAACTTGAAGACTGAAGACAAATTTTAGGTTTTTATGAATAGTCCCTTTACTTATCTAAATCCGTATATTTATACCACGTGTAAATCTAATACGGGCGATAAGTTAAACAAGGCATGGAATTCATCAGTGTAATCATGGATTACGAGTTTTTTTAAGTTACACTTAATTATGACCCCACAGATTTTCGGAGCAGCAATGTAGGTACGAACATTTGTTAATATTGATATGTATGGCAGTTATGTGATCTTCTGAAATTAGCTGTCAACGAACGTTTAACTTGAGTGTGTTGCTTCTACATTGCGCGCCGAATTATTTTCTATTGATAATTTTGTTGCTCTAATTTCAAGTAAAAGTTATCTAAATGTACTTATTATGTCCTAAACAACACCCGTTAAGAGCTTCGCCCGTATTAAACTTACACCCTGTATATACCTGTACGACCATACCATACACACGCTGTTCCTAAAAATGTCCGTAAGATCTAGACCAACCGATCTTCACAATATCGTAGCGATAAAAATCATTAGTAATAACAGTAAAGAAACTTTGCCAAAGTGGATATAAAGTTGGCCGTATATGAATACCTATACGCCTTATTCGTTGTTATTAGTTCAGAAGCGCGGCAGGTTCTCTTTGTTTCTAACTTTGTGCTAACTTTGAATGAATACCACATATTCAAAGATAAACTGTGTTCTGTGAAATTAAATGATGACATGTAGATATTTTGCATTTTTGATGTCGAGATTTTCACGTCTTATCTGCAAGGATAAACAATAGTTGTGTACAATTAAAAGCATGGTATTTGCACGAAAAATCTGAACCGTTTATTACAAAGATTAAAATTACAGATTGCCATAGGTACGTTTATGACATAGTCATTAGTAATGACAATGACAAAAAATTTGTACAAAATCATGCTATTTTTACTGTTTATAAATTTTATAATTCCTTTTAATTCATACCTTAGATTTTCAATTATTGTGTTCAGGTAATTCAATCAAATGTGTTACCTACTACGAGACCTATTACGCCGAGTTCATTATTGATAAAATCCAAGATTTCCCGTGTAAATATATATATACAATAAACCTGTAGGTACCTAACATCAAAATGGGTAGCAAGACAAACTTTCCTTTCCGGATTTGCTTAAGTCGGTATACATCTAATGACGCCAGGGACCCATCGGCCGGGCGGACTCGCAGCTCAACTGGGTCGCTACTGAATATGAGATGAGCCCGTAAATCTTTTTCTTTCCCGTAACAATTCTATTTACCCCTATTTTTACCCCATTTTCGGTATTTTCATCATGGGCGTTGAGCAGCCGATGGAATCCATAAACAGCATTTTCATACGAATGTTAAATGATTTCTGTGCCTGGGTGAATATCTGAGCGTTTCAAACGCTTAATTTTGGTGGCATCATTTTTGCCGAAGTTTTTATTTGTTACAATGTGCTACTTTGCCATTTGAAGGAGGCACGGCACCTTATACAAATGACGAAGTATAACATTGAGACGTTTAGAAACTTCGGCAAAAATGATGCCACCAAAATTAGGCGGTTGAAACGCTCAGATATTCACCCACCTATGAACTACCGGCATAAGAATAGAACTATGTGTAGGTACATCATTTAATAGGGAAAATCATTTATTAACAAAAATATAGTAACAAAGGATAAATTAATTGTTATCACGCAAGCACTGATGGAGATATTAGGTACTCTATTAGGTACTCTAGTCAGGTAGAGGAAAGATTGGGTAGGGCTGCGCCATCTTTTAGGCCAAAGAAGTTTTTGAAGGAGTTAAATTTGTGGCGCGTACCCCGAATACACATGCTTGTAGCACGGAGTATGGAAATTATAATTTTCGATCTAAGCCAGCCCATTACTACGCTGAGGGATCTGTCCCAACGATCAGCGATTGCTTTGCCGAGATGTTTCACGAAAGCGGACATCTGAGGTGCGAATATCCCATCCACGGATGTTACAAGGGGAGTAAATGTCGGTACATCATTTAATTGTTTTTAATTTAATTTGTTTATCGAAACCATTGCTATTTTCAACTATGCTACATCAATAGCAAACGACCTGCTTAGTACATGTAGTAGATCCTTTAATAGCCTGAAAAATGAACCACATCTTTATTTTAAAGAAACCTCAACCTAGAAGTGGGCATATTCTACAACTCGATGATTTTAGGCAGGTAACTGTTGCTGAATTCTGTTATGATATTTAATTATGGTACAACGTAAATAATAGGTAATGAAAACCGTCATTTAATAAAACCTCTTTTTCTATCAGGTAACCTTTAAGCTACACAATTCGCACCGTAATGAGGAAAACTGGCTTAGGCATATGTGCGAGTAGTCTGGCGGCAGGAAACAAAGACAAACACTCACCAAGTTTGCTTTTGGCTTTCGTCCGGGTCACGTACTGTCTCGCCCTTTATATAAAAAGCTCTTTGTGAATAAGTATGCAACAATTACTGTTTTCTTGAATAAATATGCTTAAAATGAATAAAAACTATTTGAAATTGTATTCTTTTATGGAGGTTTGCCCTACGGTATAGATGACGGCCGACGTGATACAAAACTGTATTTTTTTTATATTCTGTGTTCCTTAATCAGAATCCCGAGCACATTGAATAATAAATTCTTCTTGCATTGATTACCTGCGATTGCTATTTCTGTTATCTTCGTATTTAAAACGGGAACCTGTTCGTATGTTTTTACTTTGTATTAGTTTCATTACTACGTATATCAATACTACGTAATACTTAAGTATAGGTAATTAATTTACTACTTCTAGTACGCAAAGCAGAAACCAAAGCGTATTCTTTTACTCGGTTTATAACCCGCTCACCCTCTGATCTCAGTTATAACGGCTCTTTAAATTTACAGTACAGCTTTGTTGAAGCTAAAACATTGATATCAGTGTTGGTTTTATTCAAAGCTTAATGAGTATATTCCTTAATTAACGGAGTCTCGGGTTGATAATTACATTACTTAATGGAATTACAAAGTTTTGAAATAATATCTTCAGGCTTAATTATAATACTCGTCGTTTTGATGTAATGTTTGATAAATACTCACACATATTAGTGGGTTTATGATGGTGCCGTGTTTATCAGTTTGTTGTCGGCGTTGCAGTCACATTCTGACAAGTATACAAGTATACACGTGCGAAAGTGACGCGTAGCACGATAAACTGTAACAATGGCACCATCATGTGGTTATAAGTAATTTTCCTTTATATTCTACATAAGTTTTTATTGACATATGAATAGTATCTTCCGCTACAAAGGGCGCAAATATGTAAATGTGACACGCTCTTACATATGTCAATAAAAAATAAAATAGTGTCTGATATTTTTTAGTACTATAAAGTACCAATTCGCATCTATATTCAACAAGAAGAACCTCCTACTGCCGTAAAGTTTTCATCCCACAGTAACTACCAATTTACCGATTTTATCTATATATTTATATTCATGAATATAGTAAGTAATAAGGACAGACTTTTTATTGTGATTTGAATTACCGTATTCCTGGTTTACCCGTTTAGTTTAGTATCCAAGTTAATACCTAGTTTATATCAGTCATGGAATAATGGCTCATTCATTTACTTAATTGTAAAATTACAGTTTTTAGTACAGATGGTGCCTTTTTTAGGCTCTAGTGCGAGAAGTGGCTCATTTTACGTCAGGTCTAAAACTTTCCGTCCAAAAAAACGTTTTTGCACGTGTCTCGTACGACGTTTTTTAGTGCAGATGGCCCTCCGAAGTTTTGGCCTTACGTAAAATGGCACACTTCTCGCACTAGAGCCTAAAAAAAGCACCATCTGAACTAAAAAACGTCGTACGAGACAGGTGCAAAAAGGAAATTCGTAACTCGTATCGATTTAAAACATCGCCACTTGTTTCGAATTTCATGTTTTTCGCACTTGTGTCGTAATGTACTATTTTAAATCAAAACTAGACTGCAGGTTTCGGATTGTAACACCCCTTCATGCGCTGCATAGGGGGTCCATAAAGAGTAATTGCCTCAGTAAAGCGGCCGGCCACAGCGAACTTCCTCGAATATTGGATGCCGCTAACAATTATAGTGGCAACATCCAGAACCCTTACCACGTTACCATAGTCGCTATCCCACGTTTACACTATAAATAGTGTACAGTTAAATACAGTGTTTATACCAACCTGTCAGTATGCAGGGTTGCTGGGAAGTCAATTGACTGTCTTCGACTGTACATTTAATACAGGCAAATATCTTAATAGCATGTGGTTGTTAGCATACGACGTCATATTTCGACAACTTTTAATTATAATTATTATCTCATAACAATACTTAAATAGTTGTCCCGCTTGGTGGCTATACTTATTGACTGAGGATGCTTCTTAGCATCTTTTTTATTTGTGACCTGTAGGCTTAGCACAGAATTAATGCGACAATATGTCGCCGCGAGATGGACTATCCATCCCTTTTTTATTCATACAGTTAGTAAAAGATGAAAAATCTATCTCACGGCGACATACTGACATACCAAACATGTGCTAAGCATAATGTGCTATCTGTGGACTACTGGTCGTTAAATAAGTAAGCTCACTCACAGAGCATCTCCCATTAGACTAATTTACTTATATATACAGGGTTATTTTTTCACCAGTACAATAAATCAACACACGTAATAGTAGTCCAAGTTTCAGAATACTAACATTTTTTGTTACTACCCCTTTAGAACAAAAAAACTAAAATACCGATGTTTGAACTTATCCGCAAACCTAATAAGAAAATTGGACGCATTACGCATTATCAATGTACATAACTAGCAAAACACACGAACTGGCAACTGTTTGTTTACAACGTCATCGCACGTGGCATGACGGGTTGGAAAAACCCCACTGGGTATCAACTTATGATTATGACTTGGCAAAACAATCTTACTTGATCCCAAATCTTCCTTCATACTTGCACTACAAGTACACTACAAGACAGCACGGGCTTAGGACCGTAAAAACAAAGATTTTTTCTGTGTGTGAAGTTTGTCGAATGTTTTAAATTATGTCTGGGAAACGTGATAAAATTACAAAGTAGGACAGAAACTTTCTTCATTGAGGCGTATTTAAAAATTTGAAATCACCTTTATGCACAATGATTGGAATCAAAAAAACATACCTAAGTAATGGAGTCCATTTCTCGTACTAATTTATTAATTCACATACTTAAGCAAGTGCTCAAAATGTTGGCTGTGGTTATCTAAACACTCTCTTGCCCGTTTTTGAATGTTTCCTTCGATATTTCCCAACACAAGTCTGTAGTTCTCACTTTTAAGTTCATCAAATGCACTTATTATTATATTTTTTAAGTTTTTTAAATTTTGGGCCTACCCGCCGTTTCACTACACCTCACAAAAACAGTCAAACGGGGTCAAACCTGTTGACCTGGCTGGCCATGGCTATAACACTGGCATTTTCCAGGCGGGACACATTTTCCCCAATGAGAAAATAACTAGGTACGAACCATTTCGTACGAGCAATTTCCATAAAGGTAGTACGATGCGGCACGCGTGCACATACCTATGTCAAGCGCGGGACTGACCCTGACCTAGTCACCGAGATTAAGATAACTGCTATGTTGCCAACTCGTGCGCCGACCAGCAGGTCGCTCACCCCTTTCCGCCGCCCTCTGCGTCCCGCACCCCGTTGACGTCTTGTCTTTAGTAAGCCCATCATTTTACATTTGCATGAAGGATAAATTAATAATAAATGAAAAAAAAAATATGTCAATTTTATTTGATAAATGTAATCTATTATCGATACCAAATACGTGGGAAAATTTATTGTATCGGTGAAAAAATAACCCTGTATATAAATTTGTATTCCTTCTTCTTTGTTCGTGTACACTTTTCACTATATTACATATCACATCAGTGATGAAAAGTCAAAAATTGTATTATAGTGTCCTAAGTGTCCTTGTATTAGTGTGTTGTCCTTTATAATCCTGTCCCGTTTATACCCACAAATTGATGCGAACAAGAAGAAAATAAGTAAATTAATAAATAAATAACTAATAAATATTTTAGGACATCTTTACACTAATCGACCTAGTCCCACGGTAAGCTCAATTAAGGCTTGTGATGTGGGTACCAGGCGACGATATATATAATAGATATATACTTAAATAATAGACAGCCATGACCAAGGAACAAAATATTTGTGATAATGATAAATAAATACACAAATAATGCCCTCGCCGGGATTCGAACCCGGAACCTCCAGCTTCGTAGGCAGGGTCACTACTAGGCTACGGAGGCTGACAATTACGCAGTCAACACAGTTAGCTCACGCCTGCAGCCCATGGTAAGGCCACAGGAAGCGTCCGCGCGGGAACGGGAAACGCAAACATTTAACGATGTGTCACAACTTCGCTTGATATTAAGTAGGTATCGTTTGCGAGGAAATAATTAATATAGGAAATTAGGTTTGTAGTTAGCAAGAGGTGCCGATGTTTATATAAAAACATTAATTTTACTGTAGCCATACATTTATATTACTTTCGATAAATGTATCATCCAGATTGGTTTGTGGAATATTATATTTTTCATTACTTATTCCAAAATTTTTGGAGACGGGGTCAATGAAAAGTAAATCATCTTCAAATATAACAACAATGAAAGTAGCATGACTTAAGGAATCCACATTACTAATTACTGAAAATGTATTTAAGCTCAGTAGCGCCAAATAAATTATTCAAAATCTGCGTAATGTCAATCCACTCCGCCCGCAATCTGCAACGATGTATATAGAAGTAGCTATATAGATACTCTTTGGGGGGCGAGGTTAATTGCTGGGTTCATCATTTGATTTTATTAGATCGAACGAGGGTCGGCCGCCATTGTTCAGGTCAAAAGGGGAGGTTGTATCAGAAAGAAAATAAAATATACCATTAACCCATTGATTTGTTTTGATACCCGAGCCTACGCAAGCATGGTAAAGGTTTGACACGATGGCTTTTTCAGAGAGAATAGCTACACGTAGCCCTATAAATTATTCATTTTGTTGTTTTAACTTGTGGACTGCCGTAGATGGAAAATATTTATTTCTGAGTTCCTATTGCTCAAGTGCGGTATGTTTTATTTACTTGCGCTCGAAGAGGAAAGATACAGTATTGATGCTCAGGATAGTAGATGGATGCTGTACCTACTACTCTACAAAATTCTACTTTTCTAGAATACATTAAAGCTAAAGTGCTTTTTGCATTGTTTTTTCAAGTTATATACATACTCATATTTATTCCATTTATATGCATGTGGTACCTGTTGACACGAAATTCGATGTCATAATTATTTTTACAATGCATTATGTCGGAAACTGCTCTTTTCAAGGCTATACTTATGCATAGAAAGTGGCTCTTTTCCGCACACGTGCGGGAAAATAGCTTTTTAATTGGTGAATAATCCAAAAATGTTGTATTGTCCAAAGTGTCCAAACCAAGGTATTGTTTAAATGACAACAATCGAACTTACATCTTTGACTTTATTTTAAAATGTTTACAGAGAATACATTAAAAGTGTAAATATAAAAAAAATCATTTTAATTTTAAGAAAAACTAAGATATTTGCTTTTCTTTAATTTTTTCAAATCAACAACACCTTTATATTTTAAATCTGCTCCACTCCAACTCGGACCCATTTTCAAACGGTGAGAAACGCGCTCTCATTGGTTTTTTCATAGTGAAAGGTCCGTATCGTACCGAATTAAACCTTTTAAGTCCATTGACAAACATTTTATTAATTAAAATTTTCATAGATATAAAAAAGAGCACTCAAAAGTGAAATTACTATAATAAAATGTTGATTTCTGTGACAAATAAATAAAGTTTTTGTTTTCTTAAGTGCTACACAATTTCTTTTTGTGACACACGTAGCCCAAATGTTCAATTCGGACCGAGTCACCGAGTAAACGACGGTATTGGGCCAGGATTGGCTAGTTTGTTTATACTTTATTGGTAGTTTCAGTTTCTTTTCACCACATAAATTTGTTTGTTAAAAGTATTTCGTTCTCTCGTTCTCATTCGTATATCTTTGATGGAGTTTTTACACCACAATGGAAGTAAATAGTGGTATTAGTGATATTCAGTTGACGCCTCCGGAAATTCGTGAAGAAGCGCAAACAGCGATTGGAAGACTTTTGTCTTCAAAATCGAAAGAAAAATATCTAAGCGTCTATGATAACTTTCTTCAGTGGAAAGCAAACAAAAACGCGAACTCATTTTCCGAGAATGTTTTAATGGCGTACTTTAACGAAATGGCCGCAAAATATAAGCCATCCACTTTGTGGTCTCAATATTCAATGCTGAAAAGCACTGTAAAAACAAAAAACAACATTGATTTGGCCCGATATGTAAATTTAACTGCATTTTTGAAACGCATGAGCGATGGTTACTAGCCTAAAAAGGCAAGAGTATTGTCTGCAGACCAAATAAAACGATTCATTGATGAAGCACCTGATCATAATTATTTGGCTACTAAGGTAAGCCATAAAGAAATATGAAAATATGTTTAAATAACAATATTGCAGTTCATTGTTTAATTTATAATTGTAACAATAATTGTTTTTTTTTCCTCGCATACTGCATTGTAAAATGTTGTTCGATATACGCGTAGAAATGTAGGCGTCTTCGCAACTCGTGTCGGCAAAAAACACTCACTTCGTTCGTGTTTTTAACTCACCGACACTTGTTGCGAAAAAGCCTACTTTCCACACTTGTATCGAAAATAACTATTCTATTCCAAAACACAAGACTGTGTATCATACCAGCTTCTTTTTTATTCTACTATTTTTTCTTATTAATCAATCACGCATTTTTATCCAGTAGGTATCTGTAACCGGGATTGTAAGGGATTGGATTTTAATTACTTTGCATACCGGAAATCTACTAAGGCGTGGAATAGATAAGGAATTATACAAGTTTACTCTCGCTGAAAGTAACTATAAAGAGGATGACATTGCGCTCAGTAAGCTTAGCACATGATTGGTGCGACAGAATATCCGCGAGATACTGTCGCTTTAACCATTTTTTTTTTGTTGACCCAGGGGAATCCGTTATGGATACCGGGAGTAACCAGGTGGTTATACCCGACTCGCACGGACTAAACCCCTGGAGTGTTCCACCGCTCGTTCTGTATGCAGGATTTCGGGAACGCTGCTGCACACCTCCGAGAACCCTGCGAGCGTAAAAAGTTTCGATATGCTGGGACTCGAACTGCGAACCTCTCGCACTGAAGTCAATGCCTTCTAGTTACCGCTAGGCTACACCACCGTTACTGTCGTTTTAACCATATGCCAACCCTACAGAACCTATGAAAAATACAGCCCTATAGTGCGTTACTTTTAAAATATAAACGAAGTGCCATTTTCAGGGCAGTGGATTTAATAACCACGCGCCGTTGCGCGGGAAGGCCTGGCCGAAAGCTGTCGTTCCAGTCGGCTACCTGTTGTCGCAACTAAACGTTATTTATCACTGTTTGTGTAAACAAGTCCAGTAAATCAACATTTAGCCGGAACGTTAATACACACAGATGCGAGCCTCTGGACAATGCTGTAATGCTTTGTAGTTCTGTACACATTGGAAATGCATTACAGTTGTGTACTGAGCACGTAGAAACGTACAGACATATATACGTAGAAGCGTTACACAAGAGAATCTGTGCTATGAGTATTACTGATGTAGACTGAGGAACTGATTAATTCGGAAGAGTGACAACATTAATCTTAATAGGTACCTCCTCACACTTTTGCATTATTGGTCAACCTTAACAGCTGGAATCTAACACACGCCACGTTCTGCTTAAAGTTTGATAAAAGGACAATTTAGGAACGTTAGATACGACTTATACCTACTGACTAGGTGTAATTGTGTAGGTACGTAAGACGACTACTTTTCTATTTAATAAATGTTGCCAAAGGAATTGCAAAAATGATTTACCTAACTCCTTTCTGTGGCCGTGCACGACTTAAATCTTAAAATTTAATTTCACTGCTCATTCCGTATCTCTTTGTGTTTTCATTTTCACATTGAAGACAAACTCCGCCAGTACGCTACCTGAAAAGGCTACACGTGGATAAAATGTCTCATCAACACGCTTCATATGTAACCAGCCTGAGCGGGCCTCTAATTAAGTGGATCGATACTAATTTCATCCCGTGATAGCCCGGAATTCAACCTTTTGCTCATTTTACTCTCTCGTTGTTGCCAGGCCCGACTTTAGGCTAACGTAGACTTGCCCGTGCCCGTTCAAAATGTGATTAAAGTAATCATATTTAAGTACGTAAACGCATTTGAGCGCTGCTACATTGTTATTTGATTTTGGAATGACAATTGTGTTTCACTTGTTTAATTTACTTTTTTTTTCCATGCCGTTAAAAAAATATTTTTATTTTATGTACGAAGGCTATAATTTTCATCTTACCCAAATGAATGTAAAATTTATTTTATGGAAGTTTATTTCCATAGTAAAATCACATTTGAATTGATGAATTCTGCCTTTAGTTACACGGACTAGTTATATCTGCAAATGAGTTCAAAAAAATATGATATCACGACACACAAAGACCTACTAATTTGTTAAAATTGTAAAATAAATATAACCAACCGATTTTGATCCATATTTTAATCTGAATAGGAACGTAATTGAGGGCTCAGTTTAAAATGCAAATGAAAATCGTGAAGCTTTAGTCCGTGAATTCAATTTTAACAGAAAGTTGTTTCTACGACTATAGTCACGAAACCCACGACATAAGCAAGTTATTACTCGTTCAACATGTGCCTTTGATAAAGTAATCGTTTGTACCTAGTGTACCTGCAAGGTTTTTGCTGATAACAACTGCCCGAAGCAATTTCTAAATTATATCAACATGGCGTGTACCTACATGTTTTACGTAGGAGTACCAGTAATTTATTTTGAAATATAATACCTGGTAACATTTTAATGTATTTACTTGGAACAAAGACCAAACTCAGTCAGGTCGATTAATAATTTTCCAGGGCCGTCAGGAAAATAAGATCGAAAGGCAAATTGTAAATACTTGGAAATTTCAGGCAGTTTCAGCCACCACTCAATCGGAAGACCATAATATACATGTATACTTGAAAATCTAGTTCTAGGGCGCATATGTCGCCGACATAATCCAATCCAAACCAAACGTAAAATCCGTCAGATCACGAAATTCTTACATATCATTCAAAACTCAACGCACGTCTAATGATTTGCCTAGTGAAGTTAAGGCAAATCATAACATTCCTAGGCATATATTTTCGGGCATATCATAAAATGGCCCCGTTTCACAATATGCCTAGGAATTTTGTGATCTGACGGATTTTACAATCCGCCGCCAATTCATGCATAGTTTAAACTAAGGCCCAGAATATTGATTTAAACTTACTCGATTACCTATCACTTACATTTTAACTACAAACAGGACTTAATCGCGTAATCTGTAGACTGCCTGCGATCACGGGTGCATCGTCATGCCCGAAACGTCAGGATAATAATAATAAACAAGTTTATCGTAAGACCCAATTATAAGACCCAGAAGTCAAAACTCAGGGGAGTACCAAAGAGTTATAGAGCATTTAGGTGTAAAATTGGTAGATCGAGTCTATAAAAACATGCTGTTATTTTAACTAGTTTTCGGACAGTTATTACTATATGATGAAGTTAATCAGAAAACTACGTATTATGCAACACAAAATACAACAGCATTGCTGTTTATCGATAAAATATTATATAATTTATTATGAATGCAAAAAAGTTTTATGTTCTTAATAAATAAAATGGATCACCATCTGGTTCCACGATGTAACTTTAAAATACAAATTTTAAATCTTCTCGTTGTTTCGTTTAATGATGTTTTTACCTCGGAGAGACCATTACTTCCCTCGTTCAGCGATCTGAGTCCGTAAAACAAACAATTCGAACTGAGATAATGCCATTGCAGCCCAGAAGGCATATTGTAGCAGGAAAAATATAGATTTGGTTTATTTATTTATTAAAACCTACGTTTACATGACATTAAGTAAAACCAATGCGTCATAAAATGAAAAGTAAATAAACAGAGTACACATATAAAATAAAACAAGTAAAACAAAATTAATTCGATTTTGGTGACCCAACAGCGTGGCTCCGTTGAGTCATCTGAACCGGCGTAGGGTTCGGCAGGTTGTAACGGAACCGCCGAAATATAACACCCTTCGGCCAGAAGTCTGCTGCACTCGCGATGGTATCCTGCAGAAGGCGCGGCACGCGCATTACATAAGTTCTGAAGTGCACATAATGGCACGACCGCAGCTGCTGCACCCTCAGTACTATTTTATAAATGTATATAGAAGTAATTTTAATGAATTTAATTTTAGAGTTTAATACTGATTCGATATGACTTTTTGAACCGTTTTAGTG
>JALPQI010020684.1:0-19087 GCA_025490895.1 Thaumatotibia leucotreta | reverse complement strand
ATTATTGTTATATTGTTCGATGGTAACTATAGTTCGGGAAATATTATTTGACCGAATGTTATCTTACTCAATCAATTATTCTCTCAATTGCTCAAAGGTTAACTGGAAGAGATCCCTTGCAGGGATAAGTTCGCCTTTGTACATTGCTATTATTTTGTTACAATTGTGATTTATATGTTTTGCGTGTACAATAAAGTGTTTACTTACTACTTACTTACGACCTTTTGTTTTGCGTTAACACTTACTAGACAAACAGCAGCACTTTTCTATGGTCAATGATGCAAAACAAAAGGTCTTAAGTAAGATAAGAGTCGGTCAAATAATATTTCCCGAACTATACCTAGGCACATAAGTATACATAATATATATTGAAACGTAGAAACCGCTGCCGCAAGAACTGAAAAATAAAACGGTTACATTTCTCAAACTGACAAAATGTATGGTTCCCCAATTGAATTTCACACTTGATTTAAGCGGCCGTGCCGCTTGAAAAAGTTCCAGTTTCAAGATACAAACGCATCTGTCAAATAATGGCGGGAAAGCGTGGACCGCGGGGCTGCCCGCCTTAGCTAGGGTCACCATGTGTCAAACGGGAAATAGTTATTTATGGCCACTCACGAATTGCATTCGTGGCCGAATTGATATATCGGCGTGTTTTATATGTAAATCTGGTCCTAAGACGTATGGCTTGGCCCAGAAATGGATAAGGAATGATTTAGATGAAGTGATTCCTATTTATTACCATTTTCTTTCGCATTACGTATGTATTAGATCACTACTATTGTCTGGTCAGTAGTAAATTGGTTCAGTAAATTTATACACCGTGTTTTTATTGATTTCCGTTAAATTAAAGGGAATTTATTCAGGTCAAAAATGATCAATTTCTCTAAGAAACTATTATCTTAACTCTTACTGTTATTGAGTTATTAAAAAAATTACTTTAATGACTGAACAAGTGTATTGCAATGCAACCTTTATTACATCCTAATGCTACTTATTTTGACATGTGCCGTCACCTGAAATTAACTTTTGTGTTATTCTTAAGGTTCTCTCACTTACCATTTCATTTATTATGTAAGAAAACGAAAGAATTTTTTTTTTCGAGTTCGATTAAAAGCTATAGGTATACCTACTAGGTAGCTCCAATTAACGTACCAAGCAGCCTATTAAATTTAACGGAATTAAAAAAACACGGTATATACAGTATGTATTTGATCGTAAAGCAAAAAAAGAAACACATTAATATTTAGATCATACTAAACAACTTTTACTATGGGGCCAAACTCGAATTCGTGAAAAAAAAAATTACTCTCCCATACAACGTGTTCATGATCACGCAATCAAAATGTATGAAAATGTCCAAATTTTTTTCGTGAATTCGGGTTTGGCCCCATAGTAAAAGTTGTTTAGTATGATCTAAAAATTAATGTGTTTCTTTCTTTGCTTTACTTTTATTTTTTTTTTATTTTATTTATTTCAGTACATCCACATCATATGTATTACACATTACACAATAATATTAATAGTTCTAAGTACTTAGTCTGATACAATATGACAATTAAGGAGTACATAACACTCTCCAAGCATGATTCTGGGAATGAGATCATAAAAAAAAAAACAATATAAACTAATACTAAAACTATTGTGTACATAATTTATCTACAATAGTGCCAATATCCCGAAAATACATATTTAATTAAATTTTAAACACACCTAAAACTAGAATATAAATAAATATAATTGAATATTAAGTTGGCAGTAATTTGGTTTTAAATACTGGTAGACGGTCATGAAAGATGTCAATGAAATTTTTGTGAGCGGCAAGACTGTTGTAGCTCGCACATATTCGTACCACAGGGGCTTGTCGACCAAGATTTGTCCTGGTTACTGGTATGGAAAAGGGTTTAGCGATTGGCCGTCGTGGGTGGTTGTAGGGAGTGGTGAAGGAGATTTTTTCAAGTAGGTTACTGCAATTTACCTTTCCGTTTACTACTTTGTGCAGGAAGCACAGGTCTAACATTTGACGCCGGTCCCGCAGGCTGTGCATTTTATATCTAGCAAGCCGACAGTCATAGGTATTCCTGTGTGAAAATCCGGGTGTATGAAAAGCAAGGTATCTGGTAAATGCCCTCTGTATACTTTCAATACGCTGTGAGTGGACGTGATAGTAGGGGTTCCAAATAATTGACGCAGATTCCAGATGGCTGCGGACAAGGGTATTATACAGGATGATTTTAGTATGTTGATTTCTAAAGCCACTAGAATTTCTCCTTACGAAGCCTAGCATTTGGGCAGCCTTTTTGATTACTGCGTCAATGTGTGCATGAAATTTCAATTCACTGTCTAACATAACACCAAGATCTTTAATTAGTTTAACTTCCAGTAATTCGTTCCCTCCTATCAGATACTTAGACACAAGTGGTTTTTTCTTTCTACTAAATTTAATAAAAAAGCACTTTCTCACATTAAGAGTCATTCTATTCTTGTTGCACCACGAAATTACATTATTTAGGTCGATTTGGAGCATTCTGGCATCTGACTCGCAAGATATTGATTTGTAAATTTTTAAGTCATCTGCATACAGTGAGTATTTGGAATGTTTTATATGGTCTGTGATATCATTAATGAATATTAAGAAGAGAACAGGTCCCAAGTGTGACCCCTGGGGGACTCCCGATTCAGCACAATAAGTTTGTGATTGGTAGCCGTGTAAGGCAACACTTTGCGGTCTATTCACGAGATACGACTTGAACCAGTTCAACCAATTGTAGCCTACACCGAAAAGATTTAATTTTGTTAACAGGATTGCATGGTCGACTTTATCAAACGCGCTGCTAAAATCTGTGTATATGGTATCCACTTCCAAACCACTATCAACCTGCTCACATAGATCAGTAACAAAAGGCACGAGATTAGTTGCCACTGATCGACCGGATCTGAACCCATGTTGATAATCTGACAGATTAGATTCTGCCAATTTGGATAGTATTGGCACAATGAGGGACTCGAACAACTTCGAGAAACACGACAAAATAGAAATCGGACGATAGTTTTGCACGTCAGCTTCGTCGCCCTTCTTGAAAACCGGCACAATACGAGCCTCTTTCCATACGTCAGGAAAGCAGCCCTCAGCGAGTGATCGATTAAATATGAGATATAGCGGAAAAGTCAAGGCCGGACCACACCGCCTCACGAATATAGGGGGTATACCGTCTGGTCCTGGACCTTTAGAACAGTCAAGTTTTTTTATAGCGCGTAGTATTTCTGATTCTGTCAGATGTATTTTATTAATAAAATTACAACTCGTGCTCGATCCGTCACCCAAGACCGTAATATTAGTGTTTCCAGATACATATACAGAAGAAAAATGTTTAGCAAATAGGTTAGCTATATCTATTCCGCTTTCAGCTGTATCATCATTCAGGTGCATCTTCGCAGGGAGAGTAGACCTACCTCCTCTTTTGCTTTTGATAAAACTCCAAAATGCCTTAGGGTTTTTAGGAATGTTTGTTTCAATAGTTTGTTTGTAATGCTTGTAGCATTCATCGTACAACTTATTACAACGACTACGGAGAAGTTTAAATTCAATTTCATCACGAGGGTTTTGATATTTGCGATATCTAATACGGACTTTATTCTTCTCACCCAAAAGTTTTATTAGTGATTTGCTGAACCATGAGGGATAATCTGAACATTTAGGTTTTAGTTTAGGTACGAACGTGCTAATAAGATCATTAGTTATTTTGTAAAATACGCTGGTCATTTCATTGACATCCCTCAAGCCAGAAAACATACTCTGCCAATCTACGCCCTTTATTTCCTTAATTATCTCAGCATATGCAGCCTTGTGGAAGTTAAAGCCTACATGTGCTTTCGGTTTTAAATTACTTGTGTTGCAATAGGACACGACAGCCAGCAGACTCGGATGGTAATTATAACATTTGCTAAGAGTGTCATTAGGGTTTACAACTTCGATATTTTGTACATTAGTTATTATTAGATCTAATTGGCGGTTGTCGCTGTTACATATATTGTTGATTTGATACAAATTGTTTGCCGCCATGAAATCTACCAGCAAGTAGCCAAGAGAGGTATTATAATTTAATGGAGCCAAATATCTCAGGTTGTCTTGGGTTTTCCATTGAATAAAGCCCAGGTTAAAATCGCCTACGAGTATAAAATCGTCTATGTGCGGCATAGCTGCATCTACACTTGATAAGAAACGTGAAAGCGATTCCACTTTTACTGGAGGAGGAAGATAAACTACGCAAATAGTCACCTTTTTTACACCGTTATTATGTCTTAAGTGCAAAGTCACCCAGGGAGCCGATTCTCGCGCATTAGAGATGATGTCGAATTCGAGATATGTCGAAAAAAAATGGCGGATGTCCATTTTCGTATTCTCAAAATGTCACAGTAGAGAAATGTCTATGCTTAGCGCTCGACATGTAACGTCAGCTATTTGTCACTCGACATTGTGAGCAAACGTCAAAATCTCGAATCGAGTAGACCGTTCGTTCTTTACGATGGAAGAGTTTATGGCAATATTTGTTGGTGATGTTCTTCACGAAGCTCAACTTATGGCAGAGATCCCTCGTAGACGAGCCGAATACCGAAAAGATCCCTTTGAGATGCGTGACAAAGCGTTCATTAAAAATTTTAGGTTGTCTAAGGAGATGGTTAGAGACCTAATTAATATCGTGGAACCTATTATAGTTCCTAAGACGCAATTTGAAGTCAAAACGAAGGTTTGTGGTTATAAGTACTATACTTTTTTTGTCAGCCTGTATATGTGTCCCACTGCTGGGCAAAGCCCTCCCCCTTGATCTCCAACTTTCCCGCCAACCGTTTTTTTTGAGCAGCAGAGGGGTACTGTTTTTTTTTATTATTATTCTCCATTTTAGAGACTAAACAACGTAATTAAATTGAATGCGCTAAAATGGAGATGCTAACTTGTTGATGTTGATAAACAAACAGACAGTTGTGACAGTTCCGTTTCTTAATCACATTACTTACGTTTTATGATAATCCATTTCACAAAAAATGTAAATCTTTGTACGCTGTATTGTTAAACATTCATAAGAAAATATGAAAATAAATTTAATTGCTTAACAAATACTAAATATTCTAACGGTTTACAAAGTAAAATTCAAAATCGGTGTTCAATTTCGAATTCTCGATTTAGAATCACTACAATCGAGAAAACGGAATGTAATTTGTGATAGACATTTAAAACAGTTTGCGACATTTATCTCTAGTGACAGCGAGAATACGGTTTTTGTGTACTGTAGACTTTTTTGTGACATTTTCGATAGACATGAGGCAATCGACATTATCTCTAATTAGAGATATGTCGTTAGAACTTGAGAATCGGCTTCCTGAGGCTTTCAATGTCAGTTTCATAATTTTTTAACCTTACAGAAGGGATTTCTTTTAAAACAGCAATCATCACACCTCCACCGTCCTTTTTAGAGTTACTGGAAAATACACGATCTTTTCTGTAAACTATGTACCTATCATCAATAAACTCATTATTTGAAATATTCGAGTTTAGCCAAGTTTCTGTGAAGACAATGACCTTGTAATTAGCAACTAGAATATTCTTAAAAACGTCATTCGTCTTTGTCCTTAGACCCTGTACATTTTGATAATATATGTCTAACACTTTATTGAATTTATATCACCATACTTATTTCCATGGAACATTCAGATATTTAACGCATTGATTCTAAGCTGTCCAAACTTCTAATTAATAAGGCCTGGTCCTTGTCATCTTTACGAACGTAGATGCGCCCGTTGCGAATCCATACATATCTGTAGTTGAGCTCCTTACAACGCTTTCTTGCGGCAGCATGTAGTTTCTTTGCAGCTGGAGTGAGGTGCTCAGACACAAATACTGGAACCCGATTTCCACCGATTCCAAGGTGCTGAGAAGATAGTTTATCCTTGTCGTTTTCTTTGTTAAATTTGGTTACTGCAGCTAAAATCCTGTCACGAAGACGTGGTGTTCGGAATTTGGCTATAATAGCTCTAGGCCTGTCGTTGTCAGCTGACAGTTTTGCAACTCTTGTTACGTTTAGTAAATCATCGGTAGTAATAGTGCTCTTGACAATCGTAGAAAGCTGAATCACTGTGTTAACCAAATTCTCTGCTCTGTTTTCTGGGACGCCATTGATCTCTATATTGCTCTCTCGCATATGAATTTCTACGATGTTCATTCTTATTTTAAGATCAGAAACTGTCATTTTAAGGTCTTGGTTTTCTTTATTGAGGTCTGAGATAGTTGCGCGCTGTTCTTCGACCGTTTGTTTCATCGTTTCGTATTCCGCATTGTAAAAGTCCATAGATTGACGAAAACTTGCTACCTCGTCAGACATTTTTTTCAACTCACTTGTCACCAACCTTTGGATCGTACTCTCAAGTGTTGACGACAATTCTTCCTTTATAATATCGCGCAGCCTGTCCTCGGAGGCATTAGTACTGCCAATATAGCTTGTAAGATCTGGAGATGATACGGCTAATTCGCTCTCCTGCTTAGTTTCAGAAGTTAAGCCCGTTATTGTTGTTTGGCGCACTGGCGTGTTGGCATTGCCTGTTTTAGGACGCTTGCAACAGCATTCAGGGCAAACCCATTTCCCTTTTTGTTGAGTGGTCATGGACGAAAAAGTTGCGAGGTCCAAATTTGCACACCTCAGACAATATTTTAATTTGCAGAGAGAACATGCCAGATATTCATTTCTTTTTGGGAACGGCTCGCGGCAGCCTGCACAGCCAGTTGGTATTGGTGGCATTTTTATATTATATATGAATCGATTATCTTATATGTATCGATTATTTTAGTGAAATCGATTTTTTTCCCTTGGCAACACTTAGCCGTGAGTATGCGTGTAACGAAACGTTATCCTTAAATGTCACTGTCAGTGAGTATGAGACATCCAATCGGTCACAGCTGATCCCGTTAGTATTTGCCGAAAACAAACGAATGCACTTTGATTTTCCACTGTTTTAAATTGAATTAGGCGTGTAACGGCTACTATGATGATCTTACCGTTGTGTTTGATTGTTTTTTCATGCTTCAGTGACTTGGTTTTACACGTAGTTTTAACGTTTCGAATCTTCAACCTTCAGTGAATACACAACCGTACATTTAATTGATTGGTAAGTAATTTTCTAATTAAAAAAACGAGAGAGTTCCCACTACAAGTGTTTACATGGCACTTTACGCTTGGCAGCTTTACGATCAAATACATACTGTATATGTATAATAAGTAGGTAGGTAGTACTTTATAAAATAAGTAGGTAGTAACTCCAGTAACAACAACCCAACTGACTGCCCAATTAATGAATGAGGCAATGAGTAATGTAGATGACCATGTTAGCTTATAAACTTATATTATTCACATTTACTGGTGGAAAATCTGAAAAACCTATAGGTGAAGTCAAAATATAAAACTAGCACTTTTAAGACACCGTACGAAGCCACTACCTACAATGCACACTATCTCAACGCAAGATCTCAATCAGTTTTTACTGAAGTCATGCAATATGGAACAGGCTCGAGAACCAGTATAATTCCTTGTTGTACTAGAAGACCTGCTGTGCTGGCAGTCGTATTTTATTGAGGGTTACGGAAGCTGGATTGCGAAATTTAGATACTCCCGTGAAACCGGATTTGCATTGCATTGATGTGACAATAAGGTAGGTTAGGTACAATGTGTATAATCAGTTAATCACCAAATTAAAAAAAAACTACTTCTACTGTTATCAGCCTCCGTAGCCTAGTTGGTAGTGACCCTGCCTACGAAGCTGGAGGTTCCGGGTTCGAATCCCGGCGAGGGCATTATTTGTGTACCTATTTATTTATCACAAATATTTGTTCCTTGGTCATGGCTGTCTATGTATAAAATAAATAAATAAAATATATATCGTCGCCTAGTACCCACATCACAAGCCTTAATTGAGCTTACCGTGGGACTAGGTCGATTTGTGTAAGATGTCCCAAGATATTTATTAAAGACTGATTTCTTCAAGATCCCTGGCCTACTACCATGAAAATTGAAATTCGGAAATTTCGAGGATTTTTCTCTGTCACTCAAACGAAGGCGTCATTAGGGTGAGAGAGACAAATCCTCGAAATTCACGAATTTAATTTTTGGGGTAGGGCAGCTGTGTCAGACTTCGACTTTGTGCCAACGGAACCATCTCGGAACTATACCCATTCGATATATTTTTTTTTAAATCGGTTCACGATTGTCGATGATATCGAGTAACATAATTATACCAGAAAAAAAATCAGTCGACCAGCTCAAAACTTAAAACCTCCTACTTACTAGACTTAAATTCGGTTAATAAAACCGCATGTCTCATGTTTAATTATACCTAGTAACATGTATAAAGGATTTTAAATCAGGTATTCATTTATTCGATCGAAACCTGGGCAGTACTACAGTCTCTCCAACGGTGCCAAGTCGACTACCGCTATATCGAGGTGTTGAAGTGTTTGTACGAGAGCGCCACAGTGTCAGTCCGACTCTAAGACCAGAGCTCGAAGCCTATTCTGCTGCAGCGGGGAGTTAGGCAAGGAGATGTCATCTTCCGAAAGCTGTTTACCGCTGCACTGGAGGATGTCTTTAAGACTGGACTGGAGAAGGCTGGGTATCAACCGTATCAACATAAAAGGCGAGTACCTCGCTCACCTTCGATTCGCTGACGATATAGTAGTCTTGGCTGAGACCTTGGAGGACTTCAGTACTATGCTCGTTGACCTCAGTAAAGCCTCCGAGCGAGTTGGTCTTAGGATGAACACGGATAAGACGAAAATCATGTCAAATTCCCATGTAGCACCAACTCCCGTAATCGGAGACTCGAAGTTGCAGACGAATATAATTATACCTAGGACAAACTATCAGTTAGGTAGGTCCAACTTCGAGAAAGAGGTCAATCGTCGAATACGACTCGGTTGAGCAGCGTTCGGGAAGCTACGACACATATCGTCAGTTGTAATATGAATTAATGTAACCACCAAATGACGACTTTTCAGGAGGGCCAAAAAACAAAATGGACATTTATAAAGTATGTTGTATCTTTTTAGTTAATTATCCTATTGAAATGATGTTTATCTTGTTTGTTTTATTTTTGAGAGGTCTATTTGATAGACAGTTACTAACTGCGACCACACTTGTAGTTCAGGAAATGGCTGGTGCTTACATTAAATATTTACAAAAAAATTTGGAGATTTGATTTGTTAACACAAATCAATGAAAATCATCAAAAGTGGATTTCGGAATTTAGTGTACAAACTGAATGTACTCACAAATTGAAACCGAATTGCTTATGAGCCATACAATGCGGACGGCGCTTACAGCAGTGACGTTTATAAAAATATGGTGAGTACATTAGGAAAGACATGTTTTGTACTTACAAATTCGCACTTACGTTAAAATATTGTCTATGATTTTTGGAAACCTTTACTTACGTTAATAAAAAACGTAGAAACCTAATAAAATGGCAAAGTTTTTGTTAACGTATTCGACATTTTTTCTAGATATCAATATTTTATATAGACTGTTCGATAGAGCAGGAAAGGGTTTAGCAGCCTTACCGAACAAGAGGTGCCTTTCCCCACGGATGAGGTCAATATTTTAGGTGGTGTACTAGCAGGACCTAAGAATACTTCATGCTTAATATCAGCTCTAGATCTTCTTTTGTTTTAGAGTTATTCAAGATAATGTAAAATATACAGGGTGCCGTTGAAAGTGGCATATTTCGTAAACTGTTCAAGTTAGATCAACCAAAAAAAATTGTGTTTGATAACAATAAAATAAACTAATAAATGCATATTTTTAATCTGCATCTTGTCCTTATTTTTCATAATAAAAAAAGGGTTCTTGTTTTTTTTTTTCCATATTTTTTTTATTTCACGCGGAGGTACACCTACAAAAAAAATATGCAAACATAGCCACTAATGTCCACTATATACATAAATTAAGATATTTCCATAAATCATCGTGCGTCATGCCAAAAAAAAAAAAACTATTCCAGAAGTAGTCGTTACTGGCATACAAATAAAGTACTAGTAGGTACAGTGTGAACATAAGGGTGTAGGTACACAATCTCTTTTTCATCACACTTGCTGCCTAAGCGCGCCATTACTTGCACGCGCTGCGGGAGTAATAGAAAAGTGAAATTCCCTAGGGAGTAATAGAAATGTCGGTACGTCATTTAATAATGTTATGTCTTAAAACTTATTTTTTTGTCACGAAGTGTGATGAAAAACATTGTATGTATCACGGTCGGTAAGCGGAATACTAACTCGAGTTATAAAAGCCCTCCGCCTAACGGCGTCGGGCTTCTAACACTCTCATTAGTACTTCCGTACTTACATCCCTTGATGCACAATGTACTATTAATAAACCTATTTAGAATAATCGACGACGAAATGTCAAAACTGAGTCGATTGCTTAATAATTTATAATATAAACGGAACTATCTCTTTAAATGAGTTAAACAAAAGGCGGTCTTATCGCTAAAGAGCGATCTCTTCCAGACAACCTTTGGGTAGAGGAGATAAGAAAGTAAATGTTGATAGTAGGTGGTGCAAAACTAAGAAAAATGGTCTTATGCTAAGGAATGTAAAAATAAACACAAAATACGAATAGGATAAGTAGATAGAATAGTGTAGGTAGATACACATATCAACGTTTGATATGTCACCGTCGATTATTCTAAATAGGTTTATTAGAAGAGATTGTGTACCTACACACTAACTTATGGATGTTCACACTGCACTCATGCACTGGTACTTTATTTGTATGCCAGTAACGACTACTTCTGGAATAGTTTTTTTTTTGGCATGACGCACGATGATTTATGGAAATATCTTAATTTATGTATATAGTGGACATTAGTGGCTATGTTTGCATATTTTTTTTGTAGGTGTACCTCCGCGTGAAATAAAAAAAATATGGAAAAAAAAAACAAAAACCCTTTTTTTATTATGAAAAATAAGGACAAGATGCAGATTAAAAATATGCATTTTGTAGTTTATTTTATTGTTATCAAACACAATTTTGTTTGGTTGATCTGACTTGAACAGTTTACGAAATATGCCACTTTCAACGGCACCCTGTATATTTTACATTATCTTGAATAACTCTAAAACAAAAGAAGATCTAGAGTTGATATTAAGCATGGAGTATTCTTAGGTCCTGCTAGTACACCACCTAAAATATTGACCTCATCCGTGGGGAAAGGCACCTCTTGTTCGGTAAGGCTGCTAAACCCTTTGCAGTCGAACGGTATACTTAACTCAATTTCGTCATTTTGGTGGTTACATTAATTCATATTGCAATCGACGATATTTTCGTCCAATATTCCGCAGTGTTTGAAGACGAAAGTCTTTGATCAGTATGTTGCCAGTGATGACATACGGTACTGAAACGTGGTCACTTACAATGAAAAAAGGATATCAATAGATCAATCATAAGAAGGCTCAGAGTCACCCAAAGGGCAATGGAGAGGGCTATGCTAGGAATCTCTGCGAGATCGGAATAAAAATGAGACCATCCGCAGTAGAACGAAAGTAACCGAAGTAGCTCTCGGAATCGCTAAACTGAAGTGGCAGTGGTCGGGGCACATTGCGCGTAGAACTGATGGCCGTTGGGGCGGGAAGGTTCTCGAGTGGCGGCCACGTACCGGAAGGCGCAGTGCGTCAAAGCTCGCATTGACAGCTCCTGGTAGGGTACATGGTACCTACCTATTCATTAAATTCATTTCAACTGGTAGTTTCAGGTTTTAATTCAGCTATTATTATGATATCCATACTTAATGTTATAAGTTATTAATGCGAAAATAACTGTTTGTTTCCTCTTCATAGTAAAACTGCTGAACCAATTTTGTTGAAATTTCGTAAACGATTGTATATCGCGTAAATCACCTGTGTGTGCAGGCGAAGTCGTGAGCACCAGGGTCCCGTTTTATAAAGTTACAAGATACAGGTTACAAGTGTACAGGTTACAGGAACCTGTAATGCACTATGAACTATTACAGGTGTTTTATAAATACACACAAAAATTTACAATTGTAATGAACCATGGTAAATCTCGATTACAAGTAACATCTACAGGCGTGACGGACATCACTAATTAAAAATAAAAACTGACATAAATAATCGTATCTACAGATTATATATGTTTATTTTGATGGAAAATCAACCCTTCTACCGCGAAATTCAAAATTTGTAAATTTCGAAGATTTTTCACCGTAAATCCAACGAAGGCTTCATTAAAGTGACAGAGACAAATCCTCGAAATTTGCGAAAATAAAACGATGAGAGAGATGTTCAAAATTTGTGTGGAGTTCATTTGCTCTTTGAAGTCGTACGGTGTCCGACTCCGAAAGTCCAAATTTATTAGGAGCTGAAACAGTCTCGGTCAACGCTATCGGGGTACAGTCAAGGGAATAAATATAATAATGTATACAACTTTAGACCTTATGCTCCAGACATAAGTAAAAAAGTGTAGTCATAGTCAGCGGCCCTACCGCAAACTCGGAAATCCGCAAATTTCGATTATTTTTCTCTTTCACTCTAATATCGCCTTGTTAGAAGTGACAAAGACAAATCGTCGTTTGCGGTTTTCGAAGTTCGTGGTAGTTGGCCAAAACTATGAAGAATCTCTCAGAAAGCGAATAATTTCAACAGTATTACGAGCAAACGTCTGTAGCACACGAAATAACTGGGAAAATTGCACTTGTAGTTGCGGTTACAGGACTCAAGACGTACGTCAGTTTTTGTCACAAGTCTACCACACCTACACTTGTTATTTACAATATTTTTATAAAACACTTGTTCGATTACGAGTTTAAAACTATTAAACTCCTGTATTTTTGTCTATGGCTGAGCTACAGGCACTTGTACCTGTAACTTGTAAAATTGTAACATAGTACTTTTATAAAACGCAAATTGTAAAAAACGGGGCAAGTGTTGCCAGTAAACGCCTGTAAAATTGTAACTTGTAACTTTATAAAACGGGACCCAGGTAGTAAGCAATATTTTTTTATTCTAAAAGTTAACCCTATGTTTCATATGGAATACCTATCGGACCTCATATTCTTGTTTTACTACACACAAACTAATAAATTAGTAGGGCGATTTCCATTTAACCAACACTTCATATGGAGCGCACCCATTGCAAGTCAGCTCAATTGTAATTGTGTTAATAAAAGAATTGTGTGTTAATCCGAACCTAAAGGTGCACTTCAAGATTATCTTGATCTAAGACCACCTTTTGTATCAGTACCTAACCAATGCATATTTCTTTAGTTTCCCTAAGGAAGATAACATTGAAACCCAAAGATGTTGCCCATAGGTAGGTACAGTCGAAGACAAAATAAGGGGTATACAAAAACGTTCAAAAATATGTCCCAGTGCACTCTAATTCTGTGTAATAAGAACGTCGTAACATATTTATGAACGGATTCTTTCGATACTTATTTTTGCACTTGACACATATGATTTTTCTATGATCGGCGAGTAAGTATCCAAGTCCAGTGCTTTGAACTTTCAAAAGGTGCTTATTTTATATCTCACTTAAATAGGATATGAATTTATTTTATTCCGATGGTCTGCTGGTGATGATGAACTTGAGTTATTTTGACAGTTGCGTCCTTCTAAGGCCACTGATACAGTCGTCTACAAAGATACATATATGTATCCACTTTTTCACCTTATTACAATGGAGAAAGTTAAAAATGTGGATAAATATACTGTACGACATTTTTACATACTCTGATTTTACGTTATTGCGTAAAGCCAAATATTTTTTTAATATTCTGATACTGAATATGTTCGTTCATCACGAACATTGAAGTAGAATCAATAAAGGCTAGATATAAATTGATACTCTAATATATTTCCCGAGACAGTGTGATCACGTCGGGACGATAAATCGGTTGGTTTCGGTAAATCGTGTTACTCGTGGCCACGACTCCTTTCCTATACCTATAATAAATAATAGTCTTCTACTACGTAATACGTTTAAGTAACTTATATTGCGATATTAATACAAGGGGTTGTCGTAAGTATGGATAATAGATGTCACATGTCGCAACAATTAAGTAACTAGGACTAGAGGTTCGCTTGAACGCTCGGTAAAACGCTTTTTTTTCACACATACATACCTACCTAGACAAAGCTTAATAAATATACTTCACCCATAACAAGACTTATAAGTATATAGCATTCATCGAAAACGTTACAGTGCGATTGTAATCAGATTTGGATCAGATAAAATGTTTGCGATATGGATATGGATAATCATAGTTTCTATTTTCGACCGCTGGAAATCACGCCTAGAGTTAGAATCTCGTGAGGTTTAGGTAATAAGGACACAGCAGCCGTACTATGAGTTGGAAAGTAACGTTTACGTTAGCTTTTAGTCGATACATAGTCCAACACGCTCGCTCCAGTAACTCAGAGTGCTTACCACGAGCTGCAGCCGCGTTTTTAACGAGGACTCACTTTCTATCCATACCGCTCGCACTCGCCCATGAATGCTAGCGAGCCAAATACATGGTACGGCTACTCCTCATGGTAGACTAGTAATAGTGTTCGAAAGGGGAGCCACCATGTATGTACCTACATTCATTAACATTTAAACTACGATAGAGACAAAACAGATCTCGAAACCGGACAATTTTAAAATCGAGATCTTAGACTGAACACTCAACCAATTGGAACCCTACCTACTCTATGTACTCTACCATGTCACAGCCGTCACATGGATAACTAGCAACGGATTTCTTACAACTTGCTTATAGCTTCACTTTGACTTGACATTGATTTATAATTTATCATCATCATCATCACCATCATCATCATCATCATCATCATCATCATCATCAGCCTATGTTAGTCCACTGCAGGGGCCTATTTCTCGTACCTTATTAGACTAGTAATATTAGTCCATGGGCTAATATTTTTTACAAGTTTACAAATTTGCGTTTCTCGAAGCCACTCTAATAAAATATTAGTTATTAGTTACCAACTAATAAATATTAGCTAATATTATTAGACCTAATTTAGTTTTGGTTTCTCGAATACAAAGAAAAATAACTACACTTGTAAAATACACTCATAAAGCTATTAGCCGCCGAAGCTTGGTAAAAAATATTAGTCCAAACTATTAGCGTGTTACTTATCACAGTTAACTAATAGTACATTACTACCGAGGCCGGGAAGTGACTGGTTGCCGGCCGAATATATCGTTCATTAAATACAAAAGCGACACAACTCAAAAACCGTGAAAAATGATTTTATTGCAAAAACGACATTATAAGGACTAATATTTTACGTGACACTAAGACACCTTTCGATTTGACGTTAGTAAGTATCAAAATTATGCAGGTGCCCTTTTTGCACTATCGCTCTTTCGAGACTAATTTCAGTGCTAAACTGCCATTTTGTCAGTTGCGACTCGACCGTCGACCAAAACGCACGACATTTTTGTGAAAAGGTGCCATAAAACGAAAAAATAAGTGATTTCGTTAAAAAATATGTAAGCAAAAGTGCCATATTTGTAGATGTGGCCGTTTTGAATAAAATAAATACGTAAATATTATGTTTCTTTATATAAAAAGGAGTCGCAAAACGGAATGTGGCAGCTTTAATTTTAAAATATCCTCTTAAATTTGATTTATCATTCATCAAAACTGCCGTATTAGGATTTGCAACCTTTTTGAATTAAAAATATATTCGAATGCATCAATCACAGGAGCCATATTTATACATGATGCTGTTTTGAATAAAGTAAATATGTATGGTTTAGATTTCTTTATAAACAAAGGAGCCGCAATACGGAATGTGGCAGTTAGGATTCTAAAATGTACACTTCGTAGTACGTTTTAAAAAACATTGTTGCTTTTACAACCGTTTTTAATTCAGTATAATATTAAAATCCATAAATGTACCAGATTGAATAATTGAGTATCTTTTGCATGAAATCTTAAAAAATACAATACATCTTATAAAAACAGTAATTGTAAAACGTGGTACTTTGTATTGTGTTTGTTTTACTTAAAAGTATATTAGGATCAAACTCAAAATCATGTTATGAGTCTTTCCGATGGACATTTTAATAGTTGAGGGCTATGAGAGTTAATTTTCTTATTAAACCCTTATTGTCATTTTAAGGCACTCCTTCCCTATTGAATTGTATGATAAAAATCACGACTACACTCCTACCAGTTGCTTACTATTTGCCACAGGAAAGAGGAGCTCTACAGTTTAGCTGAACACACACTTTTTCTTTCCTGTGGTCGATAGTTAACAGCCTGTGGACAGGCAGTAATGATTTATATCATACAACTCAATGAAAAAGGGGTATGTCTTAATGAAGATAAGGCTTTCATAACAAAATCAAGCTTTATAGGCCTTAACTTTTAGATTGTCCACTGGAAAGACTCTGAACATGGGTTTGTGTTTGACCCATTAGAGATTGTGTGGAAGATGACTGTGAATTTTGTGTACCTATAATTGCGACTACGAAGAAACAATAATGGAATAAACTTCGGATTATTAAGTATTTGTCATACTTTCCTACTATATTATTTGTAAACAATACAAGTAAAACAAACAAAGGTCTAACCCCGTTCTATGTTTTAACGAATCTAAAAACTTATATTAGTATTATTTATTTTTTCACTTTTGGGAATTGCAACATAGGGATGATGACTGTATTTAAAATAAATTATTAGACATTATGCACGGCATCATACACGAATAAATTATTACTAAAATATAGACTGCAGTCATTATTGTACAGAACTTTTATTTAATATAAGTGTAGTATACAAACGTGACGTTACTTTTGTGTATTTCATGTAAATCTTTCAAAAATCGAAAAAAGATGTTGATTTGACTTGACAGTCATCATGCCTATTGATTCACTACATAGGTAGTACCCAAGTACTAGCGCTAAATTGTCATGTCATCTAGAAAAAAAAATGTTACATTATTACTAATCATAAGTAGATTTTTAGGAAAGACTTATTATCTCTGCAATTAAATATTGAAAGATATACTTTTGTATCGGCAAAAATTAAGTTCTTGCATCAATTCTAATGAAAAATCTAGTAAACCGTCAAAACATATCAATTTGGACCATTTAGTATGGGATCATAGTAACACCACACAAATACAATACACATAGAAAAAACAAATAACTAAAGATGTACTTAACCGATTTTTATTATTTACGTGCTTTTAGGTGGGCTATTTCCGGTTTATAGTAAAAATAAGTGGTGTCAAAGTAAATTCCATTCTCAACAATATAACTTTGATCGCATTGTATTTATTTTATATTTATTAACTAAAGGTACCACATATTTTTTATATAGCAGGATGATTCTTGAAGAAAACCGATAATTATATCTGAATTTTAAACTTGTACGTCCGTTAAATTCATCAAAATATGTAACCAAAGTTAAAATTAATCAAAGTAACCCCAGTTTACGGTACCTATAAACATAAACATGTTCTGACAATATGTAAGTAAAGAAACAGTAAGAAAACGTTTTGTCTGGTTCAGTTTTGTTAAAAAAACAGTATTTCTATGTTTAAGACATCATTTTATGTATGATTTAAATGAAATAAAGACTGTCCACGTAAAAAAGTGGTCGACATAAAATTCTTTAAAAAAATAAATAAAAGAAAAATGAAATATGTCACTATGACAGTTAGAAAGCGGGATATATAAGGTTTTATTTTAGGACTACTTTCGATTTAAAAAATAATAACTATAATAAAATGGCCTCTAGCCAACTGGACAAGCGCAAAAGTATTTTGTACACTTACAATGAAAATCCTGATATGTCGTAAGCTAAGCTAGCTAAATTATTATCCGTTCCTAAAACTACAGTCCAAAAGGTATTGGCTAATTATCGCTCGAGGTTGACGGTCGAAAAGAAGAAAGGTTCGCGTAGAAAACACGGTTCCATGGATAAAAATAAGGCAAGGAAAGTCATTGAGCACTTTAAGAAGAACCCAACACTGTCCATTTGAGACGTCGCCAGGAAATGTAAGTTATCGAAGTCGTACGTCCAGAAGATCAAACAAAAAGCAGGTTTACACTCATATAAAGCGTCTAGCGTTACAAATCGCAATGCTACTAAACAAAAAATATGTAAAACTCGAGCCCGAAAGTTGTGTACAAATTATTTAACGAAATTTGATTGCATTTTGATGGACGATGAGACCTACGTCAAGGCAGATTTCGAGCTGTTGCCAGGGTTACAGTTTTACGTCGCAAATAAACTAGGAGGTATTGATGATAAATTTACAACAAAAAAATAGACAAGTTTGCAAAAAATAATTTAGTGTGGCAAGCCATATATGTACATGTGATAAAAAAAGCAAATCTTTCGTTACAACTGGCACGGTTAACCAAGTCGTTTACATGAAGGAGTGTTTAAAAAACGTTTATTGCCGTTCATAAGAAGCCACGCCCAGTCAGTCATATTTTGGCCTGATTTAGCCACTTCCCATTAGGGCTTGTGCATAAATCACGTGAGGTCCTATAGGGGGGGAGGGGGTCCAAGAAAACATCACGAAAGATCACGGTAGGGGAGGGGGGGGTACAAGGAGACCTCACGTGTATTTTTCTACGATGAACAAACTAAGAAATATTGTGAATTTCGGCTAGCGAACGTCAAAAATTGAATGAGAAAAATACACGTGAGACTGCTAGGGGGGGGGGGGGGGGAAGCCAAGAAACTCACCAAACATCACCATGGGGGAGGGGGGGGGGTCAAAAAGTAGCCAAAAAAACATCACATGATTTATGCATGAGCCCTTACGCGAAATCGGTTTTGACATGGTATGACGAAAATAATATCTTTGCTGTACCGAAATCTGCAAATCCTCCAAACTGCCCAGAACTCCGGCCTGTAGTGAAATTCTGGGCAATAATGAAAAGAAAGCTAAAAAAAAAGTCAGAAAATTGCTACTGATGTACAACAATTCAAAAAATATTGGGATACAACATGTAAAACGATCACCTAAACCGATGTACAAAGATTGATGGAAGGAGTA
>JALPQI010020683.1:0-22842 GCA_025490895.1 Thaumatotibia leucotreta | reverse complement strand
GAAAAGCACCGTCATTTTGTTTTTATATTCAGTTTCATAAGATTTATCGAAGTATTTTAGAAAATAAAGAACGTTCTCAAAGATCTTTAGTGAGATGCCTGTTCGTTGTCTCTTAGGGATCTATAGGAAAAAAAATCCCTTATATTAAGCCAGCCGTACACCTGTAAGTTTTTACGTAAGTTATAAAGACGGAGCTAATTATACTTACAGGGGTCCGTTTCTCAAAAGCTTGTAACTTGTAATACAAGTGGTAATCTCTTTTTGACACCATTAATTAGATAAAGAATTCCGCTTGTATTACAAGTTATAACCTTTTGAGAAATAGGCCCCAGGTGTACGGCGGGTTTTAGTCCAGTTCGGATGGAAATTAACCCATAATTAAAAAACTGGTCAAGTGCGAGTCGGACTCGCGCGCGAAGGGTTCCGTACCATTATCAATTTATTATTAAAAATATACAGTTAAATCAACCTACCTCAAAAACTAAAAGAGATAATTAAATCAAACCAAAAATCGTTGATAGAGTTTATTAATGTGCATAACATATATTTTTTTTAGAATTTAGAGAGAAGAGGGGGGGGGGGCACATTTTTTAGACTTTGAGAGCTGATATCTCGAAAACGATTTGCTTAAATTTAAATAAGATTTATAAACCTTCATATCATTTTCAAAGACCTTTCTATTAATACCCCACACGCTTATATAAAACTAAAAAAAAATTTCTATCCCTCAGTTACATGTATGGAGGGCCCCCACCCCAATGGTTTTTTTTACAATTTAGTATCATAATCCTGTAGCGGTTCATACAACACATATCCTTACCAAATTTCGTTACTGTAGCATTTATAGTTTCCGAGTAAATCAGCTGTGACAGACGGACAGACGGACAGACGGACATGACGAATCTATAAGGGTTCCGTTTTTGCCATTTTGGCTACGGAACCCTAAAAACTTATGTCTCCATAGTAAAAGTTGTGCGTGACTATCCCGAGTATCCTGTTTACTCCTGCTACGTGACTCAAAAGTAATTTAGTATATTTTGAATTTCACCATTTTCTGAACCTTTAACCTTCGCAATTTATGTATCATTCTTACGTTGAGGGCGTGACAAGCTTAGCGTATGTCATCAGCCTCTTTCAGTCAACTGCTGGACGTAGGTCTCTCCTATTAAATATGCGTATTGACGCATTAGGAGATAAATACCTATAATTGCCTTGCTGTATCCACTATGATGATGCTGCTGCCCACCAACATAATTCTGTAAAGGAGTATTCATTGACCTTTTAATCCCTTACGACACTTAAGGAAAATAATGGGGTGGTGACAAATCTATTCTTACTGCCGTCACCACACGCCAACGCCGTCACCAGAAAAAATCTAGATTTTATTGTATATTGCCATGAATAATATTGTATTTGTAGATTTCTAATATTAACGGCCACTGAGCTATGCTGCAGACAGACGGACAGACGGACATGGCGAAACTATAAGGGTTCCGTTTTTGTCATTTTGGCTACGGAACCCTAAAAACGAAAGTAAACCTTACCTGTCAGCAAGATAGTTACTTTGACAGCATACTCGATGACCACTTTAGTGGCTGCTGGCATGGTAGGCAGGACAACACACGGCCACTTCAGTGGTTCTTGGCGTTCAAAAGGTTAAATAGTATACATATTCTATATATCTTACATTTTATGGGTATTTTAGTTATCTATCACATCCAAACCTAATTCAATAAAGCATACCAAAGCTACTAACAAATTCGTTATTTTATCAATTCGAATAGAGCAAATAAATACAGCACAATGGCCAAAATAATTTATATTACCTATAAAACTTCACATTTATTGCAAATTGACGATTGGCTGTATGAAATTTGATGATGCTAATAATCATTTTATTGGAACTCATTGAATTGGATCGTATAAACCATATTTAATAAAATGGATTTTCCACTGATATTCGAATAAATAATCGGCTATCTTTTATAAAGGGTAATGAACAATAATTTTAAAATACGTACCATTGCTGATTAGCTACTTTTGTATTTTCTTTTTTGGTTTGTTTGTGTTATTTATTTTCGTAATTGGGCCTAGATATAAAAAAAACGCAGTTTGCCGAGCGTCGAACGATAGCCGCATGAATTTGCAAGTATCGGTAACGTTAGGTTTCCATCATCATCATCATCATCAGCCTATGATAGTCCACTGCTGGACGTAGGCCTCTCCTATTAACTATGCGTATAGACGCATGAGGAGGTAAATGCCCATAATCGCCACGCTGGGCAAGCGGATTGGCGATCGCAGTAATGTGTCCACTATGATGACGCTGGTAGCATTTCCTCGCTGTATCGCAATACTAATACGATATGAGAGGCCTACGTCCAGCAGTGGACTGAGATAGGCTGATAATGTGATATATTGCGAATTGCGATTCATATGGAACATTATTTTATCTGAAATTCCGATTGCTGAATGCAAGCTATAAATTCCAATTAAATTATAAATATTTCGGTAATTTTGCTCCGAATTAATTCTGCAGTTCTATTCCAATTTCAGTCATAATTAAAACTTTATTTAGTAATTATTAAATTGATTACAAAATGTAGTGATGTTATTTTATTCCATAATGTAATTGGTGGTTTCATCATTAGTCGATTCAGTTAAAATAGAGTAATACCCATATACTTTAGAGATAGTTTAATGTTACTCCAATTTGTTACTTTGTGTTATTTGTCAGTGTAAAATACTAGAACCATTACATTACAGAACCAATTAGAACTGCTATACCTCTCTCTCTCTCTCTCTCTCTCTCTCTCTCTCTTTTCTCTCTCTCTCTCTCTCTCTCTCCCTCTCTCTCTCCTTGGCAATAATGATTCCCATCAGCTATGCTTTTCTCTTATTCACACATTCGACGCTGCATTCGTCAACGAGCTCGACGTCGAGACAGCCTTGTCTAAAATGCTAGCTGTTTGATTTGGCATTAGGAATCGAGGCTGTGAGCGAGGTTGTGGGCGAGTTCGTCGCTGTTTTTCGTTAGAGAATACGAAGTTCGTACATTAAACGACTCTCGACGCAGTGTAGTTCCAGCTCACGCCGCATTCGTCGCCGAGCACTACTGTCGTTTAAAGTACATTAGTAAATACTATTTTTAGGCTCGACGCTGCCGCAGCGCTGACACAGCGCTGACAGCAAGGCGGTTTCCTTAGTGAATAACACTGCTGCTGGTGGGGTCTGCCTTCCTCGTCTTCTCTTTCCTCTTTGCCCTGTCTGACGTGTCCTCTTCAGAAACATTGCAGCACTTTAGGTCTTCCTTGATTGAGTCCAGCCATGTCTTTTTGGGTTTCCCTCTTCTTCTGGATTGTGGAAGTTTGAACGACACGGTGGACTGTAAAATATGATCAGGAGGCCTTCTCTTCACATGTCCATACCAATTAGAACAGGGGCCTGTTTCTTGAACGCTTATAACTTGTAATACAAGTGGAAATCTCTTTTTAACACTTTTAATTAGATAAGGACTTCCGCTTGTATTACAAGTTACAAGTTTTCAAGAAATAGGCCACTGCTTTACCATTAATTAAAAAACAATTCACATTTGCTTAGCTTCAAACTCGGGTAAATCCACTCTACCAATAGAGTCCATATTTAATTTCAATTGCCTAGTTTTTCTTTAAACTTCAACTCTATTGACAGAGTGGATTTAAGCAAATCATGTCCACATAAACTATACGACATTAATGTTATGTATCCGCTTCGGTCAAAAATTAATAATAAATGAATGATCACGAGAACAGCATAATTATGTTATGCAGTTAATTATTAATTATTGGTAAATTAAATCCTATTTATGTGGCTTATGCGTGATATTCTACTATATTAATTACATTCAAATCCGTATCCACAAGTTTAATTAATATATCTGTTTGTTAAATTTAACCTGTATTTTATGACTTGATTTCCGCAAAATTATTAAAAATTATACTGGTTTTGGCACACGATAAAAAAGACCTGGAGCCCATTTCTCAAAGGCTTGTAACTTGTAATACAAGTGGAAGTCGCTTTTTGACACTATTGTGCCACGGCCACGACATTGGTATAAGGCGATATTACATGTTACAAGTTTTCGAGAAATGGGCCCCAGAAGTGTTACTTACTATTGTTGCGTATCGTACAGTCAAAGACAAAATAAGGTATGCACAAAAATGTTCAAAAATATGTCCCAGTGCACTCTAATTCTGTGTCAAGGTGCAATTAGACCAAGCGAACATTCGCTATTTTAGCCTCCCACTCTACGAAATTTGATCGTTACACAAAACGTGATTGATTGATTTCGTTTAGCGGGGGATAGAATGAGCGAATGCTCGTTTGGTCTAAATGCACCTTTACGCTGTGCGAAACAAATAAAACTAATATAAAATATATTACGAACTATTTTTATCCACAATGCTGTTGTCGTTATACTCACACTCACATTTTTCCTCACGTTGTCCAAAATATTAAAGTACCATACAGCGAGTTACATCCCTTTGTTTCGAACGTGTCTTTTTTAAAAGAAGAAAGAAATTTGTTTTCAATAATATAGAATTATATACGTAGGTATAATAATGCTGAGGTGGTTTATAATAACAGAACTTGCATTCCAATGATGACATTGTTTTGATAAGTCACAAATGTTTCTTTAAACAGCTATGCAAGAAATCGTTTATTGTTTGGTAAAGAATGTATGAATACATGTCTAACGATGACAAATATCACATGAATCATCATGTCTCAATTTCACTACCGAACAATTCAATCGAACACTAAACATCAAGATTGGTTTATTCAATGTTAAGAAACCTTCAAGCACAAATGAAAATAAAAAAAAGCAACTATTGGATCCATTTTATTTATTTCATTGTCTTGTGTTTTGTAAATTTTCCGGAATTCATTCTAATTTTCAAAATCGTTTAATTTTTGAAATATTTGTTTTGGCCGTGTGGTGACGGCAGTAAGAATACATTTGTCACCACCCCAACTCCTTTTGCGGGTGCAATATTTAATAAAAGATTGATGATGGGCAGCAGCATCATCATAGTGGACACATTACCCAGCTTGCCCAGCGTGGCGATTATGGGCATTTACCTCCTAATGCGTATAGCTTAGTTAATAGGAGAGGCCTACGTCCTGCAGTGGACTATCATAGGCTGATGCATGCCTGCATTCTAATTTTAAAGAAATTTACGTACCAGTACCATAAAACTCCTTGATTGTTTGAGCTACCTATCGTTGCCAATTTTAAAAACTTGTATTCTAAATTTAAGACAAACTGCAGCGCAGTGCAGTGCAACACACTAGGCGAAGAAAAGTAACACAGGCAAAGAGGTGCAATGCTCCAAATGTTTGTACATTTGAGCACGTCTTCGATGTTGACATAAATTTGTTGGTCAAGTCAATGATGATGAGCAAAATCCACCACACTTCACAAAATGTCCCAGGAAGTTTGTAATGACTTTACCCTTTTTTTTTACAAGCTTTTATTTAGTTTCACCTGTCCCGTTGTCTGTCGTTCTGTAATCAAATCTTGCAACTTAAATTTGATCCACTTCCCGGTTTCCGATTGAGCTGAAATTTAGAATGCATGTACAAATCGGATGACAATGCAATGTTATTGTGACATAGAGCTGATCTGATGATGGAGCTGGAAGGTGGCCATAGGAATTCTGTAATTAAATGATGCAACCCTATCGAGTTTGAGCTCATTAGATTCGTCTTGACAAGTACTTTGATACTATATGGTAACCAGGGTCTGATGATGGAGCCGGAAGGTGGCCATAGGAACTCCGTAATTAAACGACGCAACCCCATCGAGTTTGGGCTCATTGGATTAGTCTTGACGAGTACTTTGATACTATATGGTAACCAGGGTCTGATGTTGGAGTTGGAAGGTGGCCATAGGAATTCCGTAATTAAACGACGCAACCCCATCGAGTTTGGGCTCATTGGATTAGTCTTGACGAGTACTTTGATACTATATGGTAACCAGGGTCTGATGTTGGAGTAGGAGGGTGGCCATAGGAACTCCGTAATTAAACGACGCAACCCCATCGAGTTTGGGCTCATTGGATTAGTCTTGACGAGTACTTTGATACTGTATGGTAACCAGGGTCTGATGATGGAGCCGGAAGGTGGTCATAGGAACTCCGTAATTAAACGATGCAACCCTATCGAGTTTGAGGTCATTGGATTAGTCTTGACGAGTACTTTGATACTATATGGTAACCAGGGTCTAATGTTGGAGTTGGAAGGTGGCCATAGGAACTCCGTAATTAAACGACGCAACTCCATCAAGTTTGGGCTCATTGGATTAGTCTTGACGAGTACTTTGATACTATATGGTAACCAGGGTCTGATGTTGGAGTTGGAAGGTGGCCATAGAAACTCCGTAATTAAACGATGCAACCCTATCGAGTTTGAGCTCATTGGATTAGTCTTGACGAGTACTTTGATACTATATGGTAACCAGGGTCTAATGTTGGAGTTGGAAGGTGGCCATAGGAACTCCGTAATTAAACGACGCAACCCCATCGAGTTTGTGATCATTGGATTAGTCTTGACGAGTACTTTGATACTATATGGTAACCAGGGTCTGATGTTGGAGTTGGAAGGTGGCCATAGGAACTCCGTAATTAAACGATGCAACCCTATCGAGTTTGAGCTCATTGGATTAGTCTTGACGAGTACTTTGATACTATATGGTAACCAGGGTCTAATGTTGGAGTTGGAAGGTGGCCATAGGAACTCCGTAATTAAACGATGCAACCCCATCGAGCTTGGGCTCATTGGATTAGTCTTGACGAGTACTTTGATACTATATGGTAACCAGGGTCTAATGTTAGAGTTGGAAGGTGGCCATAGGAACTCCGTAATTAAACGACGCAACCCCATCGAGTTTGGGCTCATTGGATTAGTCTTGACGAGTACTTTGATACTATATGGTAACCAGGGTCTAATGTTGGAGTAATTATAAACTTTTATTTTGAAAACTATAAACAATATTACTTATACAGAAACAATAAACTAAATCTTAAAATAAACTTACGAAAATACAACTAAATTATAAATAAAAAATTTGCCCCAGATCACTGTCGATCGGTAGCGTGCCCAGAAGGCTGGCAGCATTGCCACGTTGAATGGCAATGCTGATCCGCTGTGCTAGATATGAACCAGCCTTCCGGTCACGCGTCAAATCGTACAGTTTCTGCCTCACCTCTTTGAAGACCCTGTGGGCGCTATCCCCCCAGGGTCCTAAGGTCTCCACTGCAAACGGCTCAAATATGAAACCATTGCCTATGGTTGCATATTTGCGCCGCTTGAGCAGCTCTGCTGAGTTGGCAGCTGTGCCAGCCTTTACTGAAGTGCCACGGAGATGAGACAGTGCTAGGGTATCAACACATGTTGCGTCCCAAACCAGCGGCTGTCCCATCTTCCATGGCACGAGGGTCATTCCGTCAGGTCTCTTACCGTCAGTGCGGGCGAGGCCGGTGGGTTCTAACACAGCCGGTGCTCCCGCACTGGCTAAGGCCCGACGGATGATATCGTTAAGGCTGGCATGGCGAGGAGCACGTCCTGCACTTTTTGCGCATGATAAACCATGGTGACCCAGCTTGTCAACTGGGTCACCACAGCGGCAGCGATGTGGGGCAACACAGGTCACTCCCAGGCGGAGAGCTACGGACAGGCGGAATGTGGCATTATCTAGGAGCGTTCCAATTGGAATGGACGGCAGAGCATGGAGCCACTGCCCAGATTCCCATTCGGCAGCGGCGAGGAGGCGAGCGCGCTCTGGGAGGCTGGTTGCCGTTTGATACAGGTTATCCCGTACCAGCCTACAAAGCGGCTCGTCCCAAAGACGCTGGGAACTAGGGTTTCTGGGCAGATCGGTGCCTGGGCAGGCTTCGCTCCACTCATTTCTGGCCTCGTACATTAAATGCATAATGACTTGGTCAATTGAGGTCTTTAATATTTTGGAGCATAATTCTAATGAGCTATGTGTCGAGGCCAGATATGCGGGGAGCGAAACATTAGTAACGCTTCTTATTCCTAGACCACCATGCCTTATAGGTAAAGAAGCCTGCGTCCATGAGTGATTGTCTAAATCTATATTTATTATAGAAGCTATGACACTTTTAATAATTTTGTCGATTTTTTCTAAAAGAGAAGGAAATTTCCAAAAATGGCTGCACCTTAGGACGTAAGTAAATTTAGGTACAAATAGACAGTATTTGATAATAGTGTATGCTACGTGAGCATTTAATTTTGTCATGCGATCCGAAACTTCGTTGAGGTTTTTAATTTTGATATCTATAAAATCGGGAAAAGATTCGTCCAACACAGGTGCCCCTAGGAGGTGAAGTGAGCTTTTCTCTGTAACTTTAATATCTGGAGCCAATTGACGGAATTTTGATGTAGCGTGTTCTTTATCTGAACATGTATCGGAAAAGAAAAGTTCACATTTAGAAGAGTTCAGTTGGAGTTGGAAGGTGGCCATAGGAACTCCGTAATTAAACGACGCAACCCCATCGAGTTTGGGCTCATTGGATTAGTCTTGACGAGTACTTTGATACTATATGGTAACCAGGGTCTGATGTTGGAGCTGGAAGGTGGCCATAGGAACTCCGTAATTAAACGACGCAACCCCATCGAGTTTGGTCTCGTTTGATTCGTCTTGACGAGTCTCTTGCTTTCGTCCCATATTAATTATATATGATTGATTGGATGGATGACCCAATGCCAAGGTGAGGCACGTGCCGAGGGCTGAATTGATGGAGAACATGCGACAAAAAGGTTGCGACAAGTTTGTGAATATATTGAACGCTTTAAGAGTAGGTGAGCTGACTACCGAACACTTTTCTGATCTTATGCAGAAAGTATCTTCAAATAGCTCTGGAGAGATCTCGATTGAAAAAGCTCTACGTATTTACCCGACGAATCAGCAGGTCAATAAACATAATTCAGCCGTTCTCGAACATTTTAGGAAGAAGAATACACAAAATGTTTAAAATAATAGCACAAGATCAATTAATTGATGGATCAAAAAAGAATGATCAGATTGATATTAATAAAATCATACACACGGACATTAACAAAACAGGAGGTCTTCCAAAAGAACTAGAAATATTTGTTGGTGCTAAAGTTATGTTGAGGTCTAACGTTGACGTTGCTAAGGGACTTGTGAATGGAGCAATAGGTCACATCACTGAAATCATATGGCCGTATTACAGACGTGCTCAACTATACGATAGCGATGTACCATCGGTTCGCGTAGACTTTGGTAACGATGGCATTCACATAATACACCCTAAATCGGTTCAATTTCCTGCTAAATTTAATCACGGCACAGCTGAAAGAAGAATGCTCCCGATTGTCTTGTCTTGGGCTTCAACTGTGCATAAAATGCAGGGAACTACTGTAGATCATGCTGTCATTTATCTAGGCTCCAAATTGTTCGCTGCTGGTCAAGCTTATGTAGCTTTAAGCCGAGTTAGGTCTTTAGCAGGTATTCAAATCGAAGAACTTGACTGCTCCAAGTTAACGTCGAAGAAACCATGTAATGTTGATGCATTAAAAGAAATGGATAGAATGAGAAACGTTACAAATAACTAACAAGTGATTACATAATTTCAACATTAATGATATTTAAATCAGTACATATTACATATCATGTGAACGAACTACGGACTTCATAACGGAATAACGCTGCTACGCGCTGCGAATCGTAGTAAATCTCGAATTAAAAATAGAGATACTAAAAAGTTAAAAATAAAATTAAAGAAAAAAAACCTTTTTAAAAACAAGCTTTTATTATTTGTTTATAAAATGAACTAAAAAGTTAAAAATAAATTAACTCTAAAAAGAAATATAATACTTTGTAACTTGATTGTAACCTTTAACGACAAATAAGCGTCTTCGTCTAGGACAAAATAATTCCATATTGTACAAATTTATTTAATTTTAACACTAAAACTTTTCACCATACATAATTATTCAATCACGTCCCCCCTCTTTACCATAGTCCCCATTTATAAATGAAAGCGTGTTACATTTAATACATCACAACATTTTCCTCAAGCTATCACAATGTAACACGCTTTCATTTATAAATGGGGACTATGATAAAGAGGGGGGACGAGATTGAATAATTATGTATGGTGAAAAGTATTAGTGTTAAAATTAAATAAATTTGTACAATATGGAATTATTTTGTCCTAGACGAAGACGCTTATTTGTCGTTAAAGGTTACAATCAAGTTACAAAGTATTATATTTCTTTTTAGAGTTAATTTATTTTTAACTTTTTAGTTCATTTTATAAACAAATAATAAAAGCTTGTTTTTAAAAAGGTTTTTTTTCTTTAATTTTTTTGTTATGTTAGATTCCTATACATCTTTGGCACCTAACGAAAAAGGAACGATTCATACGGTCCATTCATCTTTAGTTGTTTTATCTAGTAAACAGCTTTCTAACCTAAAAGGACACATTTTCTATTGTAAACTACTGATTCCTTGATTAAAAATTAAGCAGTTTACTAATTTTAATCAATATCCAAGACTTGATTCAAATTCCAAATGTACAAACTTTTTGTAAAATTCTCAGAGATGGCTTACGGTGTTGAGTTTTTCTGTGACAAGCTATAGACTGTTCATAAATTTCTTTTCTCAAACATGCAATGAAATGTTGTAGTTACGTGCCTAAAAAGTGGCCGGGAAGTACCTCGTTGCCGGCCTAGGCCGGCAAGTGCCACTTTTTTAATTTTCATTCGACATAGGGTTGTGACCTGGCATCTTGGCTTTTAGCCAATAATTATCTGTAAGTAATATTAGTATTAAAAAAATGATTGGCTAATTGTTGCAGTTATAATTAGGTATTTAAATTATATAATTTAAAATATGTACAATAACTACTCAAAATAATATTTAAAAAACAGTATTATACGGTGCGATCCGTCGGCCCCGATCACCGAATGCGATTAATTGGACTCAACAGACCGAGTCGTCTAATACTGCTTTTTAGAATTAAAAATTGGCGCGTTTCAAACAGGTCGAACTTAAAAAAAAATGAGGTGTCTGTGTCGTATTTGATTTTAAAGGCAGTATAGCTTAGTGCTTTCGCCTGTCCACAAGGACTTAAAATATTTAAAAAAAAGTATTTGACTTTTGTTGTGTTTCAAAGACTTAGTTATGCAGTTGACTTATAATAGGGATGATGACTGTTGCTAAAATAAATTATTTAACATTATGCACGACATAATACACGAATAAATTATTACTAAGATGTAGATTGCTGTAATTTTTGTACAGAACTTCTATTTAATAAATTGAAAAGAACTTAAAAGAGTAGGTCATTTGGCAGTACTCAAACGTGACGTCACTTTTGAGTATTTCTTATAAAATTCCATAGTGGTGATCGTTATGACAGTTCGAAAAAAGATGCCGATTTGACTTGCCAGTCATCATGCCTATTTCTAAGAATGAAGATATTTTTTTTTGTTACATTTCATTGCATGTTTGAGAAAAGCATTATACATACCTCGGCCATGAAGTGACGGGTTGCCGTCCGAATACTATCCGGCCTCGCTTCGCTCGGCCGTCTACATATATTCGGCCGGCAACCAGTCACTTCCCGGCCTCGGTAGTAATGTACTATTGAATGACAGGCGTGTGGAAAACAGTATTTGCGAACAAGCGTGTCGAATAGATTTCATAAACAAATGCTGTGCAAGACAATGATGTTGTACAACAAAGAATGTCCGATTACATGACCGATAACACAACAAGCATGCACACACGTACAAGAATAACGAAATGGAGTAGCATTCTTACAAGCGTTATCAGTGTCCGACTACTTGTACAAGGTGCCCACAAGGAAAGGGAAAAATTCTTACAGCATATTCCTGAGACTAAAAGAAACAAAAAATGTTAAATGAGTTTTGATCAAATCTGCAAAAAAAAAAAATTTTTTACTTTTTTTTGATGTTTTGAATGCCTTAATACACAAAAAAGGATTTTACTAATCAAACTATGGCAAAATATGCACTTAAAAGTTTTTTTTACATTTGCTAGGTAATTAAAAATATTTTTGATCATTTTCTTCAATTAAGTGTGACAATCCTAAGACAACATGGTGACAAAATCGTTTCCTAAAATGCGTTTATCATAGCGTAACGGTCTAAAACTGTTTTAAGAAAAAAACAAATTTTCTCTTAAAATAGACTGAAACCAGAAAACTTCATATGATATGAAAGTATTGCGAAAACACAAATCAAATTATTTATTAACTAAATATTTTGATTTGTACTTTTTTTTTATTATTTTTCCCCAGTAGTTACACTAATTAATACTATATCATCATCATCATCATATCAGCCGAAAGACGTCCACTGCTGAACATAGGCCTCCCCCAAAGATTGACACCGGTCCTGCGCCACCCGCATCCAGCGGACTCCTGCGACCTTCACCAGGTCATCGGTCCACCTTGTTTAATTACATTAATACTATATAAATTATAAATATTAGATGTCATATACCAATGAAAAACGACCAAGATCACCTAATGTCCGAGCTCGCCCACAACCTCGCTCACAGCCTAGATTTCTAATGTCAAATAAAACAGCTAGGATTTTAGACAAGGCTGTCTCGACGTCGAGTACGTTGACGAACGCAGCGTCGAATGTGTGAATAAGAGAATAGCATGGCTGACATAAAATGAACCACTTCTCGCACTAGCACGTAAAAAAAGCGTCATCTGTACTGAAAAAATTAATCAACGACAATTTGATACTATTAGTTATTGGCGGACTTTGAATATTGTTGCCAGGTTATGCTTATATTTTATTTACAAGCTTTTATTTAGTTTCACCTGTCCCGTTGTCTGTCGTTCTGTAATCAAATCTTGCAACTTAAATTTGATCCACTTCCCGGTTTCCGATTGAGCTGAAATTTAGAATGCATGTACAAATCGGATGACAATGCAATGTTATTGTGACATAGAGCTGATCTGATGATGGAGCTGGAAGGTGGCCATAGGAATTCTGTAATTAAATGATGCAACCCTATCGAGTTTGAGCTCATTAGATTCGTCTTGACAAGTACTTTGATACTATATGGTAACCAGGGTCTGATGATGGAGCCGGAAGGTGGCCATAGGAACTCCGTAATTAAACGACGCAACCCCATCGAGTTTGGGCTCATTGGATTAGTCTTGACGAGTACTTTGATACTATATGGTAACCAGGGTCTGATGTTGGAGTTGGAAGGTGGCCATAGGAATTCCGTAATTAAACGACGCAACCCCATCGAGTTTGGGCTCATTGGATTAGTCTTGACGAGTACTTTGATACTATATGGTAACCAGGGTCTGATGTTGGAGTAGGAGGGTGGCCATAGGAACTCCGTAATTAAACGACGCAACCCCATCGAGTTTGGGCTCATTGGATTAGTCTTGACGAGTACTTTGATACTGTATGGTAACCAGGGTCTGATGATGGAGCCGGAAGGTGGTCATAGGAACTCCGTAATTAAACGATGCAACCCTATCGAGTTTGAGGTCATTGGATTAGTCTTGACGAGTACTTTGATACTATATGGTAACCAGGGTCTAATGTTGGAGTTGGAAGGTGGCCATAGGAACTCCGTAATTAAACGACGCAACTCCATCAAGTTTGGGCTCATTGGATTAGTCTTGACGAGTACTTTGATACTATATGGTAACCAGGGTCTGATGTTGGAGTTGGAAGGTGGCCATAGAAACTCCGTAATTAAACGATGCAACCCTATCGAGTTTGAGCTCATTGGATTAGTCTTGACGAGTACTTTGATACTATATGGTAACCAGGGTCTAATGTTGGAGTTGGAAGGTGGCCATAGGAACTCCGTAATTAAACGACGCAACCCCATCGAGTTTGTGATCATTGGATTAGTCTTGACGAGTACTTTGATACTATATGGTAACCAGGGTCTGATGTTGGAGTTGGAAGGTGGCCATAGGAACTCCGTAATTAAACGATGCAACCCTATCGAGTTTGAGCTCATTGGATTAGTCTTGACGAGTACTTTGATACTATATGGTAACCAGGGTCTAATGTTGGAGTTGGAAGGTGGCCATAGGAACTCCGTAATTAAACGATGCAACCCCATCGAGCTTGGGCTCATTGGATTAGTCTTGACGAGTACTTTGATACTATATGGTAACCAGGGTCTAATGTTAGAGTTGGAAGGTGGCCATAGGAACTCCGTAATTAAACGACGCAACCCCATCGAGTTTGGGCTCATTGGATTAGTCTTGACGAGTACTTTGATACTATATGGTAACCAGGGTCTAATGTTGGAGTAATTATAAACTTTTATTTTGAAAACTATAAACAATATTACTTATACAGAAACAATAAACTAAATCTTAAAATAAACTTACGAAAATACAACTAAATTATAAATAAAAAATTTGCCCCAGATCACTGTCGATCGGTAGCGTGCCCAGAAGGCTGGCAGCATTGCCACGTTGAATGGCAATGCTGATCCGCTGTGCTAGATATGAACCAGCCTTCCGGTCACGCGTCAAATCGTACAGTTTCTGCCTCACCTCTTTGAAGACCCTGTGGGCGCTATCCCCCCAGGGTCCTAAGGTCTCCACTGCAAACGGCTCAAATATGAAACCATTGCCTATGGTTGCATATTTGCGCCGCTTGAGCAGCTCTGCTGAGTTGGCAGCTGTGCCAGCCTTTACTGAAGTGCCACGGAGATGAGACAGTGCTAGGGTATCAACACATGTTGCGTCCCAAACCAGCGGCTGTCCCATCTTCCATGGCACGAGGGTCATTCCGTCAGGTCTCTTACCGTCAGTGCGGGCGAGGCCGGTGGGTTCTAACACAGCCGGTGCTCCCGCACTGGCTAAGGCCCGACGGATGATATCGTTAAGGCTGGCATGGCGAGGAGCACGTCCTGCACTTTTTGCGCATGATAAACCATGGTGACCCAGCTTGTCAACTGGGTCACCACAGCGGCAGCGATGTGGGGCAACACAGGTCACTCCCAGGCGGAGAGCTACGGACAGGCGGAATGTGGCATTATCTAGGAGCGTTCCAATTGGAATGGACGGCAGAGCATGGAGCCACTGCCCAGATTCCCATTCGGCAGCGGCGAGGAGGCGAGCGCGCTCTGGGAGGCTGGTTGCCGTTTGATACAGGTTATCCCGTACCAGCCTACAAAGCGGCTCGTCCCAAAGACGCTGGGAACTAGGGTTTCTGGGCAGATCGGTGCCTGGGCAGGCTTCGCTCCACTCATTTCTGGCCTCGTACATTAAATGCATAATGACTTGGTCAATTGAGGTCTTTAATATTTTGGAGCATAATTCTAATGAGCTATGTGTCGAGGCCAGATATGCGGGGAGCGAAACATTAGTAACGCTTCTTATTCCTAGACCACCATGCCTTATAGGTAAAGAAGCCTGCGTCCATGAGTGATTGTCTAAATCTATATTTATTATAGAAGCTATGACACTTTTAATAATTTTGTCGATTTTTTCTAAAAGAGAAGGAAATTTCCAAAAATGGCTGCACCTTAGGACGTAAGTAAATTTAGGTACAAATAGACAGTATTTGATAATAGTGTATGCTACGTGAGCATTTAATTTTGTCATGCGATCCGAAACTTCGTTGAGGTTTTTAATTTTGATATCTATAAAATCGGGAAAAGATTCGTCCAACACAGGTGCCCCTAGGAGGTGAAGTGAGCTTTTCTCTGTAACTTTAATATCTGGAGCCAATTGACGGAATTTTGATGTAGCGTGTTCTTTATCTGAACATGTATCGGAAAAGAAAAGTTCACATTTAGAAGAGTTCAGTTGGAGTTGGAAGGTGGCCATAGGAACTCCGTAATTAAACGACGCAACCCCATCGAGTTTGGGCTCATTGGATTAGTCTTGACGAGTACTTTGATACTATATGGTAACCAGGGTCTGATGTTGGAGCTGGAAGGTGGCCATAGGAACTCCGTAATTAAACGACGCAACCCCATCGAGTTTGGTCTCGTTTGATTCGTCTTGACGAGTCTCTTGCTTTCGTCCCATATTAATTATATATGATTGATTGGATGGATGACCCAATGCCAAGGTGAGGCACGTGCCGAGGGCTGAATTGATGGAGAACATGCGACAAAAAGGTTGCGACAAGTTTGTGAATATATTGAACGCTTTAAGAGTAGGTGAGCTGACTACCGAACACTTTTCTGATCTTATGCAGAAAGTATCTTCAAATAGCTCTGGAGAGATCTCGATTGAAAAAGCTCTACGTATTTACCCGACGAATCAGCAGGTCAATAAACATAATTCAGCCGTTCTCGAACATTTTAGGAAGAAGAATACACAAAATGTTTAAAATAATAGCACAAGATCAATTAATTGATGGATCAAAAAAGAATGATCAGATTGATATTAATAAAATCATACACACGGACATTAACAAAACAGGAGGTCTTCCAAAAGAACTAGAAATATTTGTTGGTGCTAAAGTTATGTTGAGGTCTAACGTTGACGTTGCTAAGGGACTTGTGAATGGAGCAATAGGTCACATCACTGAAATCATATGGCCGTATTACAGACGTGCTCAACTATACGATAGCGATGTACCATCGGTTCGCGTAGACTTTGGTAACGATGGCATTCACATAATACACCCTAAATCGGTTCAATTTCCTGCTAAATTTAATCACGGCACAGCTGAAAGAAGAATGCTCCCGATTGTCTTGTCTTGGGCTTCAACTGTGCATAAAATGCAGGGAACTACTGTAGATCATGCTGTCATTTATCTAGGCTCCAAATTGTTCGCTGCTGGTCAAGCTTATGTAGCTTTAAGCCGAGTTAGGTCTTTAGCAGGTATTCAAATCGAAGAACTTGACTGCTCCAAGTTAACGTCGAAGAAACCATGTAATGTTGATGCATTAAAAGAAATGGATAGAATGAGAAACGTTACAAATAACTAACAAGTGATTACATAATTTCAACATTAATGATATTTAAATCAGTACATATTACATATCATGTGAACGAACTACGGACTTCATAACGGAATAACGCTGCTACGCGCTGCGAATCGTAGTAAATCTCGAATTAAAAATAGAGATACTAAAAAGTTAAAAATAAAATTAAAGAAAAAAAACCTTTTTAAAAACAAGCTTTTATTATTTGTTTATAAAATGAACTAAAAAGTTAAAAATAAATTAACTCTAAAAAGAAATATAATACTTTGTAACTTGATTGTAACCTTTAACGACAAATAAGCGTCTTCGTCTAGGACAAAATAATTCCATATTGTACAAATTTATTTAATTTTAACACTAAAACTTTTCACCATACATAATTATTCAATCACGTCCCCCCTCTTTACCATAGTCCCCATTTATAAATGAAAGCGTGTTACATTTAATACATCACAACATTTTCCTCAAGCTATCACAATGTAACACGCTTTCATTTATAAATGGGGACTATGATAAAGAGGGGGGACGAGATTGAATAATTATGTATGGTGAAAAGTATTAGTGTTAAAATTAAATAAATTTGTACAATATGGAATTATTTTGTCCTAGACGAAGACGCTTATTTGTCGTTAAAGGTTACAATCAAGTTACAAAGTATTATATTTCTTTTTAGAGTTAATTTATTTTTAACTTTTTAGTTCATTTTATAAACAAATAATAAAAGCTTGTTTTTAAAAAGGTTTTTTTTCTTTATTTTTGCAAGAACTTGCATGCGAGACGTGAGTTTCGGATTTTAGCTGCACATGGAACGTGGTAAAATACACTATGTGAAAGACGGAGGAACTTCCCAACCGACCTTATCGCTTTTGCCCACTGGAAACTCCCACAAATTGTGTTCATCTCCATTTTATTGGCGTAAATCGTCATAAAACACTAAATGCGAACGTTACCAATTAGCTTCTGGCCGTTTTAATTAGTCTGTGTAGCATTTAAGCAGTTAATATGAGTTCATACATCGCTCTGTACCTGTTATGTATACGATACGTCTTCATAAATATGTAGTTTATTGTAGCGAAAAATCTAATCATGAATATAATCCTGTACGTAAGAAGAATAAAGTGTAATGACTCGTGAGCGTTCATTATGATTGACAATATATATTTATTTTTTCTTTATAAATAGATAAATCTAAGTCCCTCGGTAAGCTCAAATAAGGCTTGTGATGTGGTACCAAGCGACAAAATAGATAGATACTTAATGACAGACTGCCACGACCGGAACAAATATCTGTGATAAATAAATACACAAGTAATGCCCTCGCCGGGATTTGAACCCGGACCTTGCAGCTTCGTAGGCAGGGTCACTGTCAACTGGGCTACGGAGGCTGACAATAAAATATATTAACAAATAAGAATACTAATCGATACCGCGAACTTCGAAATCGCGGTCGAACCTAACTTAAATTAATTTTGAAAAAAAAAACCTAAGGGGCCTATTCAGGATACCAAAACCTCATTAGAAACTGGAAGGTAGTTATTTTTTTACACACAGTGTAATTAATTATCGACTCCAGTATAAATAAAACTAAAATCTAACCATCAAAAACGAAAACTACAAGATTTCGTCATTTATAATTAGTATCCACATTTTATGAACGTTGTTATTATACGTATAAAAGCAACATTCATTTAGAGAGTGCAATGAGAACGTTTTTAATTAATTTTAGTCGGATACTAAGCAGATATTATTTATTGCTTATTAAGATTTTATGCACTAGTTGTGTCTTGGTTAATGGCCATATTGTTATAGCACTTGCAGTAAATGCATTGCACATTATACAGGATGTTTGGAATAACGATGTTGGAGCACAGATGGAAGGAAAAATTTAAGCCCTTTATATTAAAAAAGCATGTCGGGCCATGCTCAGTGTAGGGTTCCGTAGTTATTCAAAAACGGCTGGGCCGCTTATGTTCGAAGTAGTTTTCTATAAGCCCAATCAAATGTTAGAGACTTAAATACATCAAACCAGGGATCGGATAACGGTTTTTGCTCCATACAAAAGAACGGTTCGAATTCCGTTCTTTTTCGTTCTTCGGCTTATATTTTTTTTGTTAATGGTGTAATTGAAAAATATGATGTTAATAATTACACCAAATGTTGAATACTACATAAAGAGCGTAAAACATTTTACAATATTGAGCTATATTGAGGGTTTTCTAAAAAACCGGTTCCGATCCCTGCATCAAACTATGCCAGACTTGAATACATCAAACTGATTATTAAATTATTTTTTTAATTTCATTAAAAGTTTGAGAAAAGCACTATACAAGCTTCAGCCGGGAAAAGGCTTGTAGACGTCAAAATATCATCATCATCATCATCATCATCAGCATACATAGGCCTTCCCCAATTCGCGCCACCATACTCGGTCCTCAGCTCTCCGCATCCAACCACTTCCCGCCACTTTCTTTAGATCGTCGGTCCATCTGGCCGAATATATATAGATATATATTCGGCCTGCAAGATCTTACTTCCCTGCTTTTGCAGTAATGTAGGTACTATTTCTTCATAATAATTGACTGTTAACACTTCTAGTAAGTACCTACTGTATGTTAAATGGAATCATATTTATATTCAATTGAGCTCTTTTGTTTTCAGAATTTCCACGACTTCGCTTTCGCGAACGGAGTCTATGTTTACAAAATGCTGCTGCTGCATTCCATTGAGACTTGGGTGCTTCATCCTTGGATATCTCAATCTGGTTAGTATATTTTTGATAAGTACTTCTATTCGTTCCTGTACAAAATATAGTAGGTACCTACTTAAAATATAGTAGGAGAATGTTAGGTTCATATATCATTAAAATTGTATACTTCTGGGAGGCTACCATGATCTAAACTAATGCGATTCAGTTTAGGACCCAAACCAAATTGCGAATTGTCAGATCCATAGAAAACCGACAGACTGAACCTAAATTGAACCACCCTGTAGTTTTATTCGCTATTGAAATAGTCGCAGAGCCATTTTTGAAAACATCTCATCTATTCCGTGCCCACTAGAAAACGAAAAAAATGTAAACGAATCTAAAAACTTGCATTATTTCATAATCACTTCCAGAACACAGTCTTTGTTTTATCACCAACTTAAAGCTGAGTTACATTCTTAGTTACATTGATATTGATTAGAATCATGGTAAAATTAAATCTAGGAACGTGTTTCACAAAATGTGTAAATATGCACCTATTGAAACAAATTCTATTATAAAAATCACTGGCATGATACTATTTACAAATGTGATACTGGGTAGTTCCATGCGATTATTCAGTCGCAACAATCAAGTCATTACCATTCCCAAATTATTGACGAACTGCGTATAAATAGTGGAGTCATTTTCGATTATCTTATAGCAGACGCATGTTTGTCTGCTATTCTGTCATAATAGTCTCGTTTGGTTTTATAAAACGGTAAATAAAGTGGTGATGGTAATGAACAAAAAAAAAACGCGTTACAAAATCGCATAGAAACACCGTCCTGTGCTTCAACCTATCACTCTTTAATCACCTTTTTAATTTGTATCCTTCCCAGGTGTTCAACACTTACCACACCCTCGCCCTCCTCACTCTGACCACCTACATCGGCATCACCACCCACGGCTTCGACCACTTCGACTCTGACCGCCCCCGTCTCATCGAAGACCAAGTCCCAGAGATCCAGAGCAACGTGGAGAGACCTTTCCTCAACCAAGTTGGAGTTCTGCTGATGGTGGTCCTCTGCGCTAATATTGCCTGGTTGATGATCAATGTTGCGTGTCTTGTGGGACTGCATAAGGTTAGTAACAATTGAATGAGAACGCAGAGCTTCTAACAATTGGACTTAGTTAAGGAAGAAGGATTTAACCTCTAAATATTTGTCACTGAGGTTAGTGACTTTTGTAGTTGACAGATTTTTGTGGATTGGATTTTTTTCTTAACTACGTTCAATTCGCCTTTCGTCGTTTCAACTTCAATGAGAGAGAGCGTTCCTCAACCAACTGAGAGCTCTGCGTTCTGATGCTCCGTGCAAATATTGCGTGTTTAATAGTCCAAGAGCTAGTGAACCCTGGGAGTAACGGTCTCCCTGTAAGGTTAGAAATTTGTATACTTACGATTCATGTCATTCTAAGAGCAATAGCCATGACCTGGCAGGCGTCAGCCCTGCACGTCATCAGCCCCTTTATTTTTTGAACTGTAAAGTAAATTGGGTTTCAAAACTTGTTTCTGTAAGCTTGAAAATTTAATAGGATAAAGCTTATTTATTGTATATCTTAAAAAAAATTTGACAGGCGATTACAATAAGCAGAAGTATATGACAGATCAATTAGAAAACGCACAGTTGATGAGGTAAAATAAACTTCATCCTGTATACTCGAAATTTTTATATGTCTTCAAATAAACGTCTCAGAGTAAGTATGTCCAATGCCAGGCGGTTTTGAACAGCATAAGACCTTGCCAGGCGAGGTAAGAGCTTACCAGAGAGGTAATACAGTTAGGTAAATTGGGTTTCAAAAGTTGTTTCTGTAAGTTTGAAAATTTTATAGGATAAAGTTTATTTATTGTACATCCTTAAAAAAAATTGACAGGCGATTACAATAAGCAGAAGTGTATGACAGATCAATTAGAAAACGCACAGTTGATGAGGTAAAATAAACTTCATCCTGTATACTCAACATTTTTATATGTCTTCAAATAAACGTCTCAGAGTAAGTATGTCCAATGCCAACAAGTTTTGAAACCCAATCTACTTAACTGTATTAGCTCTCTGGTAAGCTCTTACCTCGCCTGGCAAGGTCTTATGCTGTTCAAAACCGCCTGGCATTGGTCATACTTACTCTGAGACGTTTATTTGAAGACATATAAAAATTTCGAGTATACAGGATGAAGTTTATTTTACCTCATCAACTGTGCGTTTTCTAATTGATCTGTCATATACTTCTGCTTATTGTAATCGCCTGTCAACTTTTTTTTAAGATGTACAATAAATAAACTTTATCCTATTAAATTTTCAAACTTACAGAAACAAGTTTTGAAACCCAATTTACTTTACAGTTCAAAAAATAAAGGGGCTGATGACGTGCAGGGCTGACGCCTGCCAGGTCATGGCTATTGCTCTTAGAATGGGTTCTCTAAATCATCTCCGAAAATTGTTTGTACGAATATTACATCGCAACCAATTTTTCGCATAAAGTCATTTCGCCGAATGATCATGTTCCAGTTGAATTTTATGAAATCGTTTCATTTCCCAACTAAATGGTTGGCAATTCTATCTTTGGGCTTGGTTTTTAATCGGAACTTTTTATAATATATATTTTCATGTGGTTTATGGTTTAGTTGGTATAATATACATTTAGTTAACTAATAACAAAACAGTCGGTTCTGGCGCTTCGCCGGCCGCTGCCGCGGCACGCTCGCTTCGCTCGCTCGGCTCGCGCGCTGTAAGGTCGCAGTTTCATCTAACACTCCTCCTCGCTTCGCTCGTCGTCGTACCTAACTGGACTCTGTGAAATGTTTTTTTAAAGGTATTCTTTGTTAGGCAAGTTCAGAAACACGGTTGTGCTAAAAAGTTTCCACATATAGGTACGAAGAGGATGACGAAACGTTATTCGGCCTAGTGAACGATTTGACAAATGATGAGTATGCTAAAAGCATTGTGTCATCACAATAATCCGTTTTATAATAATTCTGCTAAATGAAACGTTGTAATACAAAAATTTGTTAATAGTTGGTCGCCAAAGTGAATCATCGGCGAAATGTTGGTTGGCAAATGAAATTCGGGCAAAAAAAGTTCGGAGAAAAGGCAGA
>JALPQI010020682.1:0-16769 GCA_025490895.1 Thaumatotibia leucotreta | reverse complement strand
CCCACCGACGTCAGCTGTATGAACTCACCTACTGTATTTCAAATTTTCTACGTATGTGTATTAGGGCGGTTCTTATTTTTGCAATTTTGTAGGATGTTCGAACCAATAAAGGAGCTCTATGCTCTCCCGATTGCAATTTTCTATGAGACACCCTCATATTTTGTTATTTGATAAGTAAATCATATTTGTTTTTTTTTTTAATTATGTCCCTAAAAAACCTGACGCAGTGGTGATTTTTGTATGAGATGATGTTTTGTTTCCAATTTCTGAAGTATGAATTAAAATATAGCTTGAAAAAGAAATACCAGTGCACCAAATTATTTAAATATACTGAGTCGAAACAGCAACTAATACCGTGACAGAGTAGTAGGAAACAAGACAACGAAAAGAATTTTGACCCAAAAATTGGTAGGCTGGACGAGTCAAGTCAATGATGCTGAAAGTTTGTAGACGAAGATGAGTGCTATTGTTAAAAATACGTTCATAATATTACGCTGCACTGCGTAAATGTAGGAATGCGTGTCACGACCTTGGCATTTGCTTATCATTTCGCATCACGGATACGTCACTGATTAACTTATACCTTTGTTGTTCTACTAATCTGTTGTGTGATGGATGCCCCGAATCATATACGATACGTTTGAATTGATTATTATCAACATTACGCATGAAACATTTCTAGGGATTTGCGCATTATCAATACTAATATTGTATAATGTAACTGTCTGTCTGTGGACAAATATACTGTAAGTTAAAGTTTATATGTACAGTCGGCATAAAGATATATTTGAGCCGCCATGGTGTTCAAAACTATCTGGATTATGCACTCTAACGCCGTGATAATAGAGACTTGCTCAGATACTTATGATTAACCGGACAGCTCCCATATCCCAACTAATGAAACCCTAGGCCACTATCCTCGCCCTGCCCGTCATACTCAGTTTGAGCTATTGAAATTGATACCTAATGAATTTGAAAATATAGTAGCTTTTCCTTTGTTCTACATTTAACATAAAAGAAAAAAAATGAGTATAACCTCAACCTAAACAGGCTTTTCATTAATTATTTTATAGAAATCGAATATAGCCTTTAAAAATCACGATTGGCAGGACGAGGCTATAGCCATGTCAAAATAACAATTAGTAAAGGATTTCTTACAATCTGATTTATATTTATAACTTCACACTTCTCGAGTAGCGTAAGGTTACAATTGGTTGACTACAGTTGACTTGGTTGAGTACAGGAAACGTTACTTTTCGACTGTAAAGTTTTGATATACAATAGTACATTACGACACAAGTGCGAAAAACATTTAATTTTTGCACGTGTCTCGTACGACGTTTTTAAGTGCAGATGCTCCGAAGTTTTGGACCTGTCGTAAAATGACACACTTCTCGCACTGGAGCCTAAAAAAGGCACCATCTGTACTAAAAATGTTCTTAAGAGTCCTTAATGCAGTAGCAAACGCTGTTTTACCGACCGTATGTTAAATTTGCTATATGGACTACCCAAAAATAGTAGCATTTTAAAAACAAGTCCTATTCATTTGTATATGGTACCTACTCATAGTAATATTTTGTGGTATGTTGTTTCCAGAGCGCCAGCCATCCCATGTTGAGCGACCTAGCTTTCCTTATGTCTGGAGGGCGGCACCGGTAAGTAACATCATTTCTTCCTGCGACCATATATAACATGGACGTCTAACGCCAGCTTAAAAATGCCCCCTAAAACAATTGTTCAATTGTGCCAAGATGGGCAGGACGTAGCGCTTTTCTTAACACCGCGCATATTTCGGCGCAACATCTTTGACAAATGCTTATAGAATATAGCCAATCAACATTTTGATGCACCAATCACAACTATTTTTAAATGGCGGTTTCAGTTTTTATAGGTTGATTTTGAAATTCTTTGTCGTGATGCATTAAAGAGGGTTGACACTTGTCAACTAAAATTCAGAACCGTTTTTGAAAGGCAATTTAGTATGGCGTACGGCTTCCATGTTTTATTTGTTCGTAGATTTCTTCGAATATAATTTTACAGTCTTGTTGTTTTTAAAAACATCTTTTGCGATACACAAAAATAAGTAGGTAGGTACTATTCCTTCTTGTTTTTGTCTAATGAAATTATATTTGTTTTGACCAACTTTCGATGCATAAATTATCTCTATCGTAGTTGTGTTAATTTATGTGTCAGCGAACATGGAAAGGTACCTTGTCACTACCCTTCAAAATAGACCTTGTGTTCTTTAGTAAAACCATTTTAAACACTGTGACATCTTTCCATTTGCACTGACACATATAATCACATGTACGCTTATTGATAATTAGGTACACTTTACACTATGTACAGACAAATGTTCATCAAATAAGTACTAATTTTGTACATACGAGTATCAAATGGGTAAATCCATTTAACTGTAATGAACATGACCAATGAAAGAATGTGTTTATTTACTTACAATGCAACTACAAGGGTTACATTATATTATTATATCTAAATAATTATCATTTCGATATCTAGATATAATTATAGTAAAACTTGCAAAATTAACAAAAAACGCGAGAAATTGTTCACTTATATTCAGAGGGCGGAATTGTTCATGGCAAAAATCAAATGTCAATAGAGTTGGAACGTAAAATTTTATCGACATTTCCAGCTATCGATAAATTCGGTCACCATTAAAATTTCTGTCTTTAACATTAACCTCTTTGATTAGCTATTCGACCTACAATTTTATTTTGACTTCTTTGTTTAGATTAAAAATAAATTGTATAACATTTACTTGTCATTTCTGCCACTAGTCATTTAACAACTAATTCACGAAAAAAATGCTTCATCCAAAAAGAAAAACAATCAACAAATAGATAAAGAAATACCCTTGTCTTACTTACGATGAAAACCGCTCAACAATATACTGCTCTGTAATGTTTAAATAACTAGACATTGTATCAGGGATCGGAACCGGTTTTTTAGAAAAACCTCGAAATAGCTCAATATTTTGAAATGTTTTACACTCTGTATGTAGTACTCAACATTTAATGTAATTATTAACATTTTGTTTTATTTATATTATGAACAATTATAACTATTTTTGAATTACTCCATTAACAAAATATACCGAAGAACGAAAAAGAACGGAATTCGAACAGTTCTTTTGTATGGAGAAAAAACCGGTATCCGATCCCTGCATTGTATTTACTTATGGATTTGAGGTTTAGTTCTGGCTATAAATAAATAAAGATACGCTTGATAATTCATTTCAGTTTAATCGATAGTCGATAAAATTTAACGTTCAAACTCTAGTGACATTTGCTTTTTGCCATGAGCAATTCCGCCCTCTGCTTATATTACACTACTCTCGCGTGGAATTGTCTAAGTGTGTGTAGCAAGTGCAGGCACTACTTAATTAATGGTAGTCCCATTTTAAACAACCGATGTGGTGACAGTTGCCGTGTGGCAGTAAGAATACATTTGTCACCACCCCAACTCCTGCGGGTGTCGTAAGAGCAGTGGCGTGCACAGGGTTTTTAGTTAGGGTAGGCATTTTTTTTTATCAGAGCAACAAACAATATTGACCATCGCATTGCAAACTCGCAAGTGGAGTGGATAGACTTGAGTAAAGTAAAAGAGTCTAGGTATAGCTTGCGACAATAACTAAGTCTTATATCTCGACCGCCGACTTTTGTTAACGTCCTAATGCTTTTCAAATCGCTCGTGTTTTCTAAAGAAGAGTGAAAGGTTTTTAAATATACGTAGCATTAATCATCGGTGAATTCGAAATATAAGTACAATACTTAACGAGTGAAATAGCTAAAATACAATGTTCATTAATGTTATAAGTACAATTTCCGAGTTTATAATCGAGAAATCGATAAACGAGAATACATCTACTTTTGAAATAATTACACGTACCTGTGCTAACTTCTTTCGTTTTATTGTTAACTTGCTAAATCCGCCGAAAATCAATTTCGTAGACACGCTAGACATAGCAGTCAGCAACTAACTAGGTATTCACAATTTATTCTCATAGCATAATTCAGTCACGTACAGTCACAAGTCACAACACTTACATGAAAATAAACGTAAAAAAATCGCTCAGAACCGAACTGTATTAATATAACAATGAATGAGTTTTGTTTTGATAGATTTTCTACTGATTAACCTCAAACCTGTATCGCAAAAATCAAAACCGACTGTTTGTAAACAAATAAACCTGACAGAATGTAATGCCTCTCACTTCAAGTAAAAATCGCAACGTAGGAGAGTTCTTAAAATTAGTCGTATTACATCTCGAGGCTCGGTTAGTCATAGAGAGACCGACATTGGCCGTCCCTCTCGCACGTATGGTGCCTAGGCGCAGCCTATTATTTTGATTGTGTGCGTATATTTTCTATCTTCGTGTGCACTGGGCAAAAATATGTATATAGTTCTCGGAGATGTCTACACAAACGCACTGTGTGAGTGTGTGTGTTTTTGTAGGCTCCGATTGCCGGTGCCTTACTCCTGGGTCGGGTTTTATAAAGTTACAATTTACAATTTCGCTGTTTGCCTCTCTAACGCACGCACATATTGGCTAGAAAGAGAGGCAAACAGCGAAATTGTAAATTGTAACTTTATAAAACGCGACCCAGATGGGGCTTGGGCAGCCGCGCGCTAGGCTAGCTAGCGCGCGCGCAAATTTAAATCGCCACGAGCTCCGTTAATATAAATATTTATGTGGATTTCTATCAGAAAACATGACAAATTATTATAATGGAGACGAAAATGTATAATATACTTTTTCGTCTACATATTATGTAGATGCTGTTCTGCTAGGGTAGGCAGTGCCTATTTGCCTATATGGAGTGCACGCCACTGCGTAAGAGTCGACTAATTGATTGAAGTGTCACTTACCATTATTTTATAAAAGATTGATGATGGGTAGCAGCGTCATTATAGTGGACACATTACTGCGATCGCCAATCCGCTTGCCCAGCGTGGCGGTTACGGACATTTACCTCCTAATGCGTCTATACGCATAGGTAATAAGAGAGGCCCACGTCCAGCAGGAGCATTCCATGAAATATGTCGTAAGCGACACTGTCTTTTCAATAATTTTGAGAAATTAAATCAGTAAGCTGAGTTACGGCATAATAATAACATATCAAGGCTTTAAGATTGACAGTGTTTCCTAGCAGCTAGCATATTTTATTAGGGTAGCTACCATAGCGAGTCGTAAGCGACAAAAAGTAGATGTTTTCATGGAATGCTCCAGCAGTGGATTATCATAAGCTGATGATGTGATGATGATGTTGTGACAGCGGCGGCGGGCGGCCAGAAACGCTGCTGGAGCAGCTGGTGTACTCCATCAGCGGCAGCGGCCCGCTCGGCGGCGCCGCCGTCACCGCCGGCGCGCCCTTCGTGCTCGTCGGCGCGCCCGGCGACTACGTGTTCGGCGGCGAGGGTGAGTCCATCCTTAAGTCTATGTATATCTGAAACGCTAGAATATGGCAGATGAAGATGACAGACCAAAAGCCCGTGAGTCAGGAAATCCTCGAAAGGAAATGGCGGTGGATCGGCCATGCGCTCCGTAGACCGGACAACCACTTGTCGTAGCAGAGTCTCCATTGGCAATCCAGTGGCAAAAGGAAGTGGGGGCGGCCTCGGAATACTTGGAGGCGATCAGTTGAGAAAGAGGCTGGCTCAATTGGTCTGAACTGGACACAACTGGAAGAAGCCGCGCAAGATCGTGACAAATGGAAAACTTCTGCGAGCCCTATGTCCCTTATGAGGGATAACAGGAACGCATCATCATCATCATCATCATCATATTTGAAACGACGGATGTTGCGACAGCGGCCGGAGACTGCTGGAGCAGCTGGTGTACTCCATCAGCGGCAGCGGCCCGCTCGGCGGCGCCGCCGTCACCGCCGGCGCGCCCTTCGTGCTCGTCGGCGCGCCCGGCGACTACGTGTTCGGCGGCGAGGGTGAGTCCATCCTTATGTCTACGTATATCTGAAACGACGGATGTTGCGACAGCGGCCGGAGACTGCTGGAGCAGCTGGTGTACTCCATCAGCGGCAGCGGCCCGCTCGGCGGCGCCGCCGTCACCGCCGGCGCGCCCTTCGTGCTCGTCGGCGCGCCCGGCGACTACGTGTTCGGCGGCGAGGGTGAGTCCATCCTTATGTCTACGTATATCTGAAACGACGGATGTTGCGACAGCGGCCGGAGACTGCTGGAGCAGCTGGTGTACTCCATCAGCGGCAGCGGCCCGCTCGGCGGCGCCGCCGTCACCGCCGGCGCGCCCTTCGTGCTCGTCGGCGCGCCCGGCGACTACGTGTTCGGCGGCGAGGGTGAGTCCATCCTTATGTCTACGTATATCTGAAACGACGGATGTTGCGACAGCGGCCGGAGACTGCTGGAGCAGCTGGTGTACTCCATCAGCGGCAGCGGCCCGCTCGGCGGCGCCGCCGTCACCGCCGGCGCGCCCTTCGTGCTCGTCGGCGCGCCCGGCGACTACGTGTTCGGCGGCGAGGGTCAGTCCATCCTTATGTCTACGTATATTATTGTGCCCCATATTTTAAGGATTTTAGAAATGAATAACGCATACCCCCTAAATCTTCTCGGAAGGTTCTTGAGTGGCGGCCACGTACCGGAAGGCGTAGCGTGAGTAGGCCCCCCACAAGGTGGACCGATGACCTGGTGAAGGTCGCAGGAGTCCGCTGGATGCAGGTGGCGCAGGACCGGTCATTGTGGCAATCGTTGGGGGAGGCCTATGTTCAGCAGTGGACGTCTTTCGGTTGATATGATGATGATGTTGATACCCCCTAAATCGATTTTTTTACCCCAAAACACTGATAAAAAAATCTGCTCATTCCTTTAACAGTAACCCATGCCGACTTTACTAAAATGGAATGAAAGGTTGCAGTTACAGAAATAAACTGATTTTTTTTTTCAGTGTGTTTTGAGGTAAAAGAAACCGATTTAGGGGGTATGCGTTATTAATTTCTAAAACTCGTAAAATATGGGACACCCTAACGTATATCTTATATTTGTCATTGTCACTTGTCAGCCTCTGTAGCCTTGTTGGTAGTGACATTGCCTACGAAGCTGGTGGTTCCGGGTTCAAATTTCGGCGACTATTTATGTATTTATTTACCACAAATATTTGTTCGCTAGTCGTGGCTGTTTATGTATTTAAGTAGCTTGGTACCCACATCACAAACCTTAATTTGTTTTTTTTTAAATCTATTTTTAGTCCTTGTGGACAGACGAAAGCATTAAGCCATACTGCCTCAAACCTTAATTGAGCTAGCCGTGGGACTAAATCGATTTGTGTAAGATGTCTCAATAGGCCAAAATATTTATTTATTTAATTATATCTGCTTACTACTGTGAGCTCCGTTTAACTTTCACCGTCGGTGACGCTCAAAGCCAAACTGCATACTAAACACTTCGTCAGTGATGAACATGAAATGGAGCCATTAATGAGTTTATGTCCGTTAATGCCTGCTAGTGGTGCTTTATTCAAATGCGACGCATGCCAGCGAATACCAGTATAATTCCCTCCTTCCATAGCAACGAGAGCGGACTCATTAATGACTCATTTTAGTACTATTGTCTGTCTGCCGAATTTTAAACGGAGCCATTAGAGCCCGATTCGGTACCGATGGAAGGGGTACTCCCTGTCATGCGTCGCATTAGCTAGTACAGGGTGTGATTTAATCACATCTAAGACTTTTCACTAAATGCTGTATATATTATTTATGTGTGCCCGTTTGTAAGATAGTAACAGACGGAAATATGTATGTGTAGAAAGAATCTTTTCGGGACTAATTGACACAGAACTGAAAAAAATAACATAGCTTTATAGAGTAGGACTAGTTCTTCCTAGGACTGCTCTGAATCTGAAAATAAATATCAATACACTATGACAATGAGCGTATCCCTCCAGGTCTGGACGCAGTGGTGACACAGTTACTAGGACAGCTCGAGAACGCGGGCCCTCCGCCGCTGCCTCGGGAGCAAATCGCCGCCATACCCAGTGAGGCCGTCACAGAGGAACAGGCCGCCGCCAACACATCGTGCTCAGTGTGTTGGGAGAACTTTCAATTGGGTGAGCGTCTTGAACGTCTATGCTTGCCTGGTACTAGCTTGGTGCGCTGTCAAGGTGCCAATCGCTAATGTTCCATCGGAAATCGTTACCGAAAGGCAAAACTGTCTTGCACTAGTAAGAAAGAGTGATTGAGAGTAAAAACTAGTGTGTTGGGAGAACTTTCAATTGGGTGAGCGTCTTGAACGTCTATGCTTGCCTGGTACTAGCTGGGTGCGCTGTCAAGGTGCCAATCGCTAATGTTCCATCGGAAATCGTTACCGAAAGGCAAAACTGTCTTGCACTAGTAAGAAAGAGTGATTGAGAGTAAAAACTAGTGTGTTGGGAGAACTTTCAATTGGGTTAGCATCTTGAGCGTCTATGCTTGCCTGGTACTATCTGGGTACGCAGTCATTATGCCAATCGCTAATGTTCCATCGGGAATCGTTACCGAAAGGCAAAATTGTCTTGCACTAGTAAGAAAGAGTGATTGAGAGTAAAAACTAGTGTGTTGGGAGAACTTTCAATTGGGTGAGCATCTTGAGCGTCTATGCTTGCCTGGTACTAGCTGGGTGCGCTGTCAAGGTGTCAATCGCGTTCCATCGGGAATCGTTACCGAAAGTCAACTGTCTTTTTTGCACTAGTAAGAAAGAGTGATAGAGAGAAAAAACTACGATACGCTATTGATTGTGAGCGTAAGCGAATGGCAATTTGGCTGCGCACACTGGATGGACGAGTTGAAGTTAGAGGCGAGCGTCTCAGTTGGTTATGTGTGCCTAGTACTTATCCTACATTCGAACCTACTTATTCATAAACATCTCCTAATTGCGCATGCCAATAAGTATTTTGGTCTTATCCAATATGTCTATAAGAGAGAAATTGAGAAACGATACTTAAAGGTCTGCTAAGTTAGGAGACATTTATGAAACATTTATAATCGCCGCCATACCCAGTGAGGCCGTCACAGAGGAACAGGCCGCCGCCAACACATCGTGCTCAGTGTGTTGGGAGAACTTTCAATTGGGTGAGCATCTTGAGCGTCTATGCTTGCCTGGTACTAGCTGGGTGCGCAGTCAAGGTGTCGCTAATGTTCCATCGGGAATCGTTACCGAAAGGCAAAACTGTCTTGCTCTAGTAAGAAAGAGTGATTGAGAGTAAAAACTAGTGTGTTGGGAGAACTTTCAATTGGGTGAGCATCTTGAGCGTCTATGATTGCCTGGTACTAGCTGGGTGCGCAGTCAAGGTGCCAATCGCTAATTTTCCATCGGGAATCGTTACCGAAAGGCAAAACTGTCTTGCACTAGTAAGAAAGAGTGATTGAGAGTAAAAACTAGTGTGTTGGGAGAACTTTCAATTGGGTGAGCATCTTGAGCGTCTATGCTTGCCTGGTACTAGCTGGGTGCGCTGTCAAGGTGCCAATCGCTAATGTTCCATCGGGAATCGTTACCGAAAGGCAAAACTGTCTTGCAGTAAGAAAGAGTGATTAGAGAGTAAAAATTACGATACGTTACTGGTTGTGAGCGTAAGCGAATCGCAACTTGGCTACGCACACTGGATGGACGAGTTGACGTTAGAGGGGAGCGTCTTAGTTGGTTATGTGTGCCTAGTACTCATCCTGCCTTCTAACCCAGTTATTCATAAACATCTCCTAATTTAACAAGCCTATTGTTTGTCTCTTTTGCTCTTATCAATATGTCTTATAAGACCGAAATTGACAAACGATACTACGTGCTAAGTTAGGAGACATTTATGAAGAATGGGGTAAGTAATCATGAGTAAGATCTTTCTTTGCCGGTTTTTTGTGAGAACTAGATTAATATTCTAATACGACTGAGTATTAGGGCTAAATTTTTGTCCTATCTGTAGCACTAGATGAGTAATTTGCGCTGGACGTTAATTAATCATACCGTTTCTACCGTTTTCAGGCGAAATGGTGTCTAAACTACAGTGCGAACACATATTCCACTCAACATGTATAGAGCCGTGGCTGCAGTTGCACGCGACGTGTCCAATATGCAGGCGCTCGCTGCTCAGCGAGGAGGCGGCCGCCGAGCCCGGCAGCGAGCAGGAACCACCGGCGCCGCCGCCTCGACCTAGTTCTACCTGTGAGTAGTTATGTCGTCCTGGTACATGTGCACCCAGCCGTTTGTTCTCAGCGAGGAGACGGTTGAGCCCGGTAGCGAGCATGAGCCATCCGTGCCGCCGCCTCGGTCTAGTTCTACCTGTGAGTAGTTATGTCGTCCTGGTACATGTGCAGCCAGCCGTTTGTCCTCAGCGAGGAGGCGGCCGCCGAGCCCGGCAGCGAGCAGGAGCCACCGGCGCCGCCGCCCCGGCCTAGTTCTACCTGTGAGTGGTTATGTCGTCCTGGTACATGTGCAGCCAGCCGCGACGTCTGTCCTCAGCGAGGAGGCGGCCGCCGAGCCCGGCAGCGAGCAGGAGCCACCGGCGCCGCCGCCCCGGCCTAGTTCTACCTGTGAGTAGTTATGTCGTCCTGGTACATGTGCAGCCAGCCGTTTGTCCTCAGCGAGGAGGCGGCCGCCGAGCCCGGCAGCGAGCAGGAGCCACCGGCGCCGCCGCCCCGGCCTAGTTCTACCTGTGAGTAGTTATGTCGTCCTGGTACATGTGCAGCCAGCCGTTTGTCCTCAGCGAGGAGGCGGCCGCCGAGCCCGGCAGCGAGCAGGAGCCACCGGCGCCGCCGCCCCGGCCTAGTTCTACCTGTGAGTAGTTATGTCGTCCTGGTACATGTGCAGCCAGCCGTTTGTTCTCAGCGAGGAGGCGGCCGCCGAGCCCGGCAGCGAGCAGGAACCACCGGCGCCACCGCCCCGGCCTAGTTCTACCTGTGAGTAGTTATGTCGTCCTGGTACATGTGCAGCCAGCTGCGACGTCTGTCCTCAGCGAGGAGGCGGCCGCCGAGCCCGGCAGCGAGCAGGAGCCACCGGCGCCGCCGCCCCGGCCTAGTTCTACCTGTGAGTAGTTATGTCGTCCTGGTACATGTGCACCCAGCCGCGACGTCTGTCCTCAGCGAGGAGGCGGCCGCCGAGCCCGGCAGCGAGCAGGAACCACCGGCGCCGCCGCCCCGGCCTAGATCTACCTGTGAGTAGTTATGTCGTCCTGGTACATGTGCAGCCAGCCGTTTGTCCTCAGCGAGGAGGCGGCCGCCGAGCCCGGCAGCGCGCCGCCGCCCCGGCCTAGTTCTACCTGTGAGTAGTTATGTCGTCCTGGTACACGTGCAGCCAGCCGAGACGTCTGTCCTCAGCGAGGAGGCGGCCGCCGAGCCCGGCAGCGAGCAGGAACCACCGGCGCCGCCGCCCCGGCCTAGTTCTACCTGTGAGTAGTTATGTCGTCCTGGTACATGTGCAGCCAGCCGTTTGTCCTCAGCGAGGAGGCGGCCGCCGAGCCCGGCAGCGCGCCGCCGCCCCGGCCTAGTTCTACCTGTGAGTAGTTATGTCGTCCTGGTACACGTGCAGCCAGCCGAGACGTCTGTCCTCAGCGAGGAGGCGGCCGCCGAGCCCGGCAGCGAGCAGGAACCACCGGCGCCGCCGCCCCGGCCTAGTTCTACCTGTGAGTAGTTATGTCGTCCTGGTACATGTGCAGCCAGCCGTTTGTCCTCAGCGAGGAGGCGGCCGCCGAGCCCGGCAGCGCGCCGCCGCCCCGGCCTAGTTCTACCTGTGAGTAGTTATGTCGTCCTGGTACACGTGCAGCCAGCCGAGACGTCTGTCCTCAGCGAGGAGGCGGCCGCCGAGCCCGGCAGCGAGCAGGAACCACCGGCGCCGCCGCCCCGGCCTAGTTCTACCTGTGAGTAGTTATGTCGTCCTGGTACATGTGCAGCCAGCCGTTTGTCCTCAGCGAGGAGGCGGCCGCCGAGCCCGGCAGCGCGCCGCCGCCCCGGCCTAGTTCTACCTGTGAGTAGTTATGTCGTCCTGGTACACGTGCAGCCAGCCGAGACGTCTGTCCTCAGCGAGGAGGCGGCCGCCGAGCCCGGCAGCGAGCAGGAACCACCCGCGCCGCCGCCGCGGCCTAGTTCTACCTGTGAGTAGTTCTGTCGTCCTGGTACATGTGCAGCCAGCCGCGACGTCTGTCCTCAGCGAGGAGGCGGCTGAGCCCGGTAGTGAGCAGGAGCCACCGGCGCCGCCGCCCCGGCCTAGTTCTACCTGTAAGTAGTTCTGTTGTCCTGGTACATGTGCAGCCAGCCGAGACGTCTGTCCTCAGCGAGGAGGCGGCCGCCGAGCCCGGCAGCGAGCAGGAGCCACCGGCGCCGCCGCCGCGGCCTAGTTCTACCTGTGAGTGGTTATGTTGTCCCGGTACATGTGCAGCCAACTTAGACATCATTTAACCTGAGCGAAGAGTTACTAGGAGCCAAGCCTGCGTGTATTCATGCCGGCCTGGTCCTGCTTCTCAGCGAGGAGGCGGACACCGAGCTTGGCCCAGTTCCATCTGTGTTTAATTATGCCGTCCCGGTATCCCTGGGCCTATGAGTCAGTTAATAATAGTTTTCTAGGTTGTTTAATAAATTTACAAAGTGCATTTTAATAGTATAAATTATTTGTGGGGTAGTGGGCGGCATGCCGACGGTCCGGCTGCGGCGCCTGGCGCGGCGGCGCGCGCCGGCGGCGTGGGAGGCGCCGGCGGACTCGTCGTCATCATCCGAGGCCGCCGTCACCGCCGCCGGCCTGTGGGCCCCCAGCGCCGCCGACTCCACCTCCACGTCGTCGCTCAACTCCGCCGACCGGGACGACCACTACAACATGGACATCGACTTCGACTAGACCGAGGCCGCCGTCACCGCCGCCGGCCTGTGGGCCCCCAGCGCCGCCGACTCCACCTCCACGTCGTCGCTCAACTCCGCCGACCGGGACGACCACTACAACATGGACATCGACTTCGACTAGACCGAGGCCGCCGTCACCGCCGCCGGCCTGTGGGCCCCCAGCGCCGCCGACTCCACCTCCACGTCGTCGCTCAACTCCGCCGACCGCGACGACCACTACAACATGGACATCGACTTCGACTAGACCGAGGCCGCCGTCACCGCCGCCGGCCTGTGGGCCCCCAGCGCCGCCGACTCCACCTCCACGTCGTCGCTCAACTCCGCCGACCGGGACGACCACTACAACATGGACATCGACTTCGACTAGACCGAGGCCGCCGTCACCGCCGCCGGCCTGTGGGCCCCCAGCGCCGCCGACTCCACCTCCACGTCGTCGCTCAACTCCGCCGACCGGGACGACCACTACAACATGGACATCGACTTCGACTAGACCGAGGCCGCCGTCACCGCCGCCGGCCTGTGGGCCCCCAGCGCCGCCGACTCCACCTCCACGTCGTCGCTCAACTCCGCCGACCGCGACGACCACTACAACATGGACATCGACTTCGACTAGACCGAGGCCGCCGTCACCGCCGCCGGCCTGTGGGCCCCCAGCGCCGCCGACTCCACCTCCACGTCGTCGCTCAACTCCGCCGACCGCGACGACCACTACAACATGGACATCGACTTCGACTAGACCGAGGCCGCCGTCACCGCCGCCGGCCTGTGGGCCCCCAGCGCCGCCGACTCCACCTCCACGTCGTCGCTCAACTCCGCCGACCGCGACGACCACTACAACATGGACATCGACTTCGACTAGACCGAGGCCGCCGTCACCGCCGCCGGCCTGTGGGCCCCCAGCGCCGCCGACTCCACCTCCACGTCGTCGCTCAACTCCGCCGACCGGGACGACCACTACAACATGGACATCGACTTCGACTAGACCGAGGCCGCCGTCACCGCCGCCGGCCTGTGGGCCCCCAGCGCCGCCGACTCCACCTCCACGTCGTCGCTCAACTCCGCCGACCGGGACGACCACTACAACATGGACATCGACTTCGACTAGACCGAGGCCGCCGTCACCGCCGCCGGCCTGTGGGCCCCCAGCGCCGCCGACTCCACCTCCACGTCGTCGCTCAACTCCGCCGACCGCGACGACCACTACAACATGGACATCGACTTCGACTAGACCGAGGCCGCCGTCACCGCCGCCGGCCTGTGGGCCCCCAGCGCCGCCGACTCCACCTCCACGTCGTCGCTCAACTCCGCCGACCGGGACGACCACTACAACATGGACATCGACTTCGACTAGACCGAGGCCGCCGTCACCGCCGCCGGCCTGTGGGCCCCCAGCGCCGCCGACTCCACCTCCACGTCGTCGCTCAACTCCGCCGACCGGGACGACCACTACAACATGGACATCGACTTCGACTAGACCGAGGCCGCCGTCACCGCCGCCGGCCTGTGGGCCCCCAGCGCCGCCGACTCCACCTCCACGTCGTCGCTCAACTCCGCCGACCGCGACGACCACTACAACATGGACATCGACTTCGACTAGACCGAGGCCGCCGTCACCGCCGCCGGCCTGTGGGCCCCCAGCGCCGCCGACTCCACCTCCACGTCGTCGCTCAACTCCGCCGACCGCGACGACCACTACAACATGGACATCGACTTCGACTAGACCGAGGCCGCCGTCACCGCCGCCGGCCTGTGGGCCCCCAGCGCCGCCGACTCCACCTCCACGTCGTCGCTCAACTCCGCCGACCGCGACGACCACTACAACATGGACATCGACTTCGACTAGAGAGGCCGTCGACTCGCATCGATCGGCCGCAGCGGGGCAGTGTGGCATTTCTCGACAGTGGACTTTCAAATTTTAGAGCGAAACGATAGGCGCGAATAGAGTTGGGTAAAAAGTAATTAATTACTCCTTCCGATTACTTTTGTATGTGTACTTTGTAATAAATATTACAAAGTACACATACAAAAGTAATCTGAAGGAGTAATCATATTACTTTTTGCCCAACTCTGCCGAGCGGCCGCGGCGGGGCAGAGTGTGGCATTTCTCGACAATGCACTTTCAAATTTTAGAGCGAAACGATAGGCGCGATCGGGACATTTTTTTAAGTTCTCCGCCCTCTTTTTTGTAAAATAGGTATTTTCTTTAAGATTTCCGCTCATAATCGTGAGCTCTTTCAATCCTAGTGGGTGAAAAATGTTGTCCCTAAATTTACATGTTTACAGTGCATATGAGATTGAGATGCTCAGAAAGTGTAAACTTATGCACAGTGAGCGATATTTTTCCGCACGTGTACTGGAATTAATTTCCATAGTACTTTTCCGCACAGCTCGGTTGATACTGATAGTCTGAATTTCCTCGCATAATGCATTGTAAAATATTGTATAATACACCATAACTACACAAACGAAGCAAGTAGAAATGTAGGCTTTTTTCAGAACAAATATCGGTTTTAGTCACCGACACTTGCACTGAAAAAAATTACTTTCCACACTTTTATCATAAATAAAAAACTCAATCTTTCCAAGCCGTTTCCGCTATACAAAATCTATTAAAAAATGGTAACGGAAAAATCTTTTAGCAAAAATTGTATCTTGTCACGATCGAAAGAACTCGCGATTCTAAGTGGAAATCATATTCAACGTTCTAAAAACAAAAAACTTTAAAAAAATGGCCCGAATGCATAGCCAAGTTGCCAATCACTAACGTTTAGTAGTTTTGACTCCGCGTCACTCTTACTTATTGGTGTGACAAAGACAACCGACAAATGCGACAAGCCTGTTATTAACAATTCACCATTGAGCATTAATAATTCTGTCCTGCTAAGCATAATAGCGATATCTAAAAATAAAATTTAATGCAAACATGCACCTTAAATTCTATAGCTGACGATTCCATTTCCAAATGCCTCTATTTTTGAGATATTGCTATTTCGCTTAGCAGAGCAGAATTAGCTTCTTGACTACGTACCCCGGCGATTATAGTAAAGTTGTCGATTTCTAAGAACGAACATTTGACATTTCAGAAATGACCCTTATATGTATGATGTTAAGTCTATCGAAAAAAAATGGTGAGTCTCACCCTCATATTAATAAGGATTAAGACGGCCCCTAGACCTACAATAACATTGTATAGGTATCGGCACGAGAGTTGAGGTCAAGCACTCATCAACTAGTCATGTAAACACACGGGGAATTTGAAATTAGTGTTCTTCTTTCGTACTGACAGCAAACTCAATTGCAACTCTAAGATTGACCAAAAAGTTTGTTCAAGGGATTTGCTTCAATATTTTGACGCAAGTCATTCATTCACTCACTACATTTTTTGCAATTAGTACTTCGTTTAGATGTGTGTGTAGTCTTTCACCTCAACTCTCGTGCCGATACTTATACAATACTTTTTATAATAATTATTAACCCTGAACGGTCAATAATATTCAAAAATGTCAATATTGCGCAATATAATTGATCATTTAAAAGACGCCTTAATCTATAGCTGTCAAAAGTTCATTATTAGATCTCACAGACTAGGAACCTATAACGAAGAGACGCGAAGGATGTGTTTGTTCACCTGTATAGCCAGAGAGAATTAAAACGCGTCATCACTTGACCTTTGATATCTGATACTGGTTTATGTCTTTAATCGTACAGTGATAACAAATCATAAAACGCTCAATTTATACATTACTCTCTTACTCATCAAATAATAAGTTGTATGTGAGATATAGGAAAACTAATTTGCAATAGGTTTAAAGCTCGCTTAAAACTTAATAATATGCTTAACTTATTCATGATAAGTTCAGACAAATTTCATTTAGAACTTATTATTCTTATGTTTTCAATCATGTATTGAGCCCATGATCTGTTATTACC
>JALPQI010020681.1:0-17440 GCA_025490895.1 Thaumatotibia leucotreta | reverse complement strand
GCTACACCTACAGTTATTTGTCTTGTGATTGCCTATATTAAGGCCTTCTACAAATATTTTTTTCAAAATAAATCATTTGGTACTTCATACTAGAAAAAGGAAATATTAAGCCTAAAATGATAGTTAACTATTCATCAACTTATAGTTAGGAGTAAAATTATTGATAACCATTTGATTTATTACGTATGGAAACAAAAATAAAACAATTTTAACAAAAGGCGATGTACCAGGCAACTTCTATTAATGTGCCAAATAACCTGTCGAACTTAACAGATAAAATACCCCGTATGTATAAGGTAGAAACACCCTACGTAGAAGAACCACTGCAATACTCGATGCAGCAAATTACATTTTTCATGGAACCTTTTTATCGCCAAATGTGCTTTCTGTACTTATTTTGGACATATACTATTTGCTTTGTACTGGCCCAAACTTGATAGTGTAACGACCTTGCGTTACCAAAGTTTCTGTCATATTTGTGAAGAATTACAAAGCAAATTAAATCAACTTTCAAGTCAAGGGTGAATAAGTACCTCGGTTAGTCTGTGACTTAGTTGAATAATTAAAAAAAACTGTAATGTTTTATTTTATTTCAAGTAACAATACAATATCATGACATTTACCCAATGTGACAGTGTAGTAAACTTAAGCCTATAATACACATTAATAATTATTAGATAGATAGCATCTAACAAAGTAGTTTTATGTTAAGTCTTATATATATGTGAGTGAGTTTAGTAAAACTTCCCAATTTGTCGTTTGTCATAAAGCCGCTTTGTCAGTTTATTCATATGAAGATTCAAGGAAATCTCGTCTTTATGGTAAGCGACAAAGTAGGACGTTTTACTAAAAAATAAACATATAATAATATTATGTAATATGTAAATATTACGTTTATTATATTCTAAATTATAATATCCGTCCGCTTACATCTTACACCATCCCCTGAGTAAGGGATGGGGTAAAGTTTCATAGATGAACTGCCATGTTTGGTAAGGATAAGCAAACAAACTTACTTTATCTGACTTTGGAAAAATGAACGCGCTAATTTGACTGTTACATAACGTACAGGTAAGCCAAGAAGTCAGTCCGAAGTCTACTCGTAGTCTTCTCATTTTTACGTACGAATAAGAAAGTCTAAAATATAAAACCAGTTTTTGCTGACTGTACTTGAAAGTATGTGGATGTAGAATGCTTAAATGGGGTTGAGATTTGCAAACTAATATTTCCTTGAACTCGATTAAAACTTCGCGGCTGATGAACAGTTTGATTCGTGCAACAAAAAAAAAATTACAGTTGATCCATGAATACATGTAAAAATCTAAGAATATCTTACTCTTATTATATAACTTATAGTCCACTTCAAATACGAAGGCCCGATACCACTCGAAACTTTTTTCATTTAATTGGTCCATTACAAATTGGTGTGGTACACCGATGTATGCAAAAATATCACGCCACAAAAGGCTCTGGCCAGGTATCTTTTGTTATCACTGAACATATTGTTGACGCCTAATGACTTTGTCAAGTGGAATCAGGCCTTCGTATTTGAAATGGACTTTACCTAATTAAATATAATATATATGAGTAAGTAGGTCGATTTGTGTAAGAATGTCAGTGTGATATTTTTTATTATTTATTTAGTCATCCCGTTCAGAATTTGAGCTACAACCTTATACACAACTATTTAACTAAGAATAGGCAAACACATTTCTGTGACAACACTACTTATTATTCAATGTACATAAACATTCCGTGTGAGCGGCTTGATTGAGTCGCTAGAATTATAACTATGTTAATTATGTACACAATATAACTCACTCATTTATTCCGGAGTAATCTCGAAAACGTGAACACGGCGCGAACTACAAAAATATGGAGAAGGCTTTTGAATATATTGGTCAAACGTGACTTAATCATGTAAACTCACGTTAATTGTTTATTTTTTATTTATTCTTATTTATGTATTTGATCTACAAAAATTTAACCATCCAACTATTCACTATTATTACTTAATATACGCTTTGGTGGTAATTCCGGCCAGGGTATACTTGTAAAGGCATAGTGTGCGGTAACAGGCCAAAAAGATCGAGGTCTGTAGGCTTATGATGGTACCGCGTCTAATCGTTTGTCGTCGTTGACGTCACGTTCTAGCAAGTATGCAAGTGCGAAAATCACGCGTAGGGCGACAATAGATAAAACGGGATCATCATAAGCCACCTGTACTAAGGCTAGTTACAATACGCGAGACATATTGAGCGAGAGAGCATTTTAAACAGGTTAAATAAATAAATACAGTTGTAGCTCGGTGTACACGAAGCACAATGTCGAGGCAAACTGTCGTTAATTATACCGCAAGTGACGTGCTTCACTAATAAATTTGATAATTATAGACGCGCCCTGTTCTTTGCCTAAACTATCACGACAAGTTGGCGCTAATTATTCAGATATTTACTTAACCTCCTGGATCCCCCGTTCCTCGCTTGAGGACATAAGATTAAAAAAAAACTCCGGCTAAATGTCAAAGCAGAATAACAAGTTGGCAAGTGTAGAAAGTATCCGAACGAAACTGTCATTCTAATAGAATAAACATGGAGTATCAGGCGGCCAATCACCGATCAGTACGGCTTAGACAGCTGACACTACTTGCAACACTATGTTCCGCGGTAAGTAAACATTAATTTATATCAATGAAAGTGTAATTATATATTTTTGTTTACTGTTAATTAGTAAATATATGATGTAATTCATGCGTTAGTATTTAGGTTTCCTTTGTATAATTACAAAACTTTAGTTTTATGAATCTTTGAAGTTTATGTACTCGTGCGAGTATGCAAGGACTTACACAAATAAATTATGTTCTCGTACGAGTAACATCGGTCTCAATAAAGTAAGTTTTTTATTCCGTACTAATGTTAATTATTTTTTATTTCCAATTTTCAGCCTTAAAAAGACAGTGAAATTGAGGAATACCGGAACTTCGACGAATCCGACAGTTTTTCGTCGAAGTTCCGGAATGTGTACTCGTATTACAAGTACTTCCTTCCAGAAATCTAGGCACCCTTTTGTCCGGTCAAACCTTTAGGCTCTCGGTTGCATTACGTCTGGGCTCAGACTGTGTAGCCCCACATAAATGCCACTGCAACGCTAATGTGTCGTCGAAGGGGCTGCATGGTCTCACGTGCAATAGAAGTGCTGGCCGTATAGCACGCCACGCTACCATAAATGATATCCTGCGCCGAGCGTTCACTTCCGCGGGATTGCCTGCAGTCCTGGAGCCTACGGGTCTAGCGCGGGACGACGGGAAGCGGCCAGATGGCATGACTCTTGTTCCCTGGGAGCTGGGGCAGCCTTTAGTATGGGACGCCACATGTGTGGATACCCTGGCGCCGTCCCATCTCCCAGGAACTTTGAAAAAGGCCGGAGCGGCTGCGGAAGCAGCTGAACTCCTCAAGCGGCGCAAATATGCAGCTATAGATTCCAGCTGCATATTTGTGCTTGGGGTAGAAACGCTTGGCCCCTGGGGACCTGGAGCCCACTAGATTTTTAAAGGGATCAAAAAGCGGCTCGTAGACGCCACCGGTGACCAGAGAGCTGGCTATTACCTCGCCCAGCGAATAGCAATTGCTATTCAGCGAGATAATTCCGCCAGCCTTTTGGGCACCCTACCATCAGGCACGGAGCTCGAGCCTATTTTTATTTGTAAATATTTGTTAACGTGTAGTATTTGTAGATATAGTTTTATTTCCTTAGAGTTAGTTTATTTTATTCAATTTTTTTTGTATATTTAAAATTATTAATGTGATATAATATATTTTTGTACCAATTAATGTGATTACCTAAAGTTATAAAATTTGTCTAACATACAACTTGCATACCATTGTTAAGTATAGGTATGTGTTTGTAAGAAAATTAACTTTTCTAAACTGTGTACGAGTAGGTGTACACAGTTTAGAAAAATTAATTTTCTTACTGGATTTTATTTGTAAGTCTGTGCTGCCTATTACAAATATAACTATATTTTGTAAGTTTATAATCATATTAATCATTTTTTTTTTTTTTTTTTCTTAGCCTGTAGAGGTGTCCCACTGCTGGGCAAAGGCCTCTCCCTCAGATTTCCACAGCTCCCGGTTCGGTGCCAAGTCTGGCCAATTGTTGGCGAAGGCATCCAGGTCGTCCCGCCATCTCCGCCTGGGCCTGCCTCGTCCCCGCCTAGTTTGCGGCATCCACTTGGTGGCTGTAATAGCCCACCTTTCTGGATGCATGCGGTAGACGTGACCGGCCCAATCCCATTTTAGCCTGGCAGTTTTTTCACCCACGTCAGCTATGCGTGTTTTGGAGCGCAGCGTAGTGTTCCGGATGCGATCCATTCTCGTTACCCCTAGAATGCTGCGCTCCATTGCTCGCTGGCAGACCTTCAATTTGGACTTCTGACTTTCGGTGAGAGACCATGTTTGGGCACCGTAGGTTAGGACGGGCAGGATACACATGTCGACTAGTTTGCGCTTCAGTGACATTGGAAGGCCGCCCTTCATTAGCTCTTTCATGGACCAGTAGCTCTTCCAGGCATTTTGAACACGGCGTTCAACTTCCTTCTCCTGCCTGTTGCTGAAAGAGACTAGCTGGCCCAAGTAGATATACTCATCGACATAATGTATCGTCTGCCCGTCTACCTCGACCCTACGTTTCGTGCTGTTAGTCATCACCTTAGTCTTTGTGCGATTCATATGAAGTCCAACTTGAAGGCTTGCGTTGCTCAGGTCTTGGAGCATCAACTGAAGTTCTGTGGCCGAAGAGGTAAAGAGAACGATGTCGTCGGCAAAACGAAGGTTTGACAACCTCTTGTCACCGACGACTATTCCTCTCTCCTCCCAAGAAACTGCCAGGCTTCTGAAGACTTCTTCTAGAGTACTAGTAAAGAGTTTCGGAGATAGCGGGTCGCCCTGTTTGACACCTCTTTGAATACGAAAGGATGGACCGGAGGACTGGAGCTTAATTTCGGCTGTACTATTATTATAAATGTTTTTAATCAAGTTAATGTAGGTTGGTTCTATGTCTTGGTTCTGGAGTGCGGTTACTATGGCGGAATGTGTGATACTATCAAAAGCTTTAGTATAATCGACGAATGCTAAGTATAGAGGCATGTTAAATTCGGTATATTTTTGTACAACTTGGTTGACTGTATGAAGATGATCGACTGTGGAAAATCCGTATTAATCATATGTAGACGAAAAGATTTCGATCTGTTTGAGATTAAATTAATTTTATTGTTCTCTAATAAATACAAATATGTGGTTTTTGTATTTTTATACGTAATTTAACGATTTTTATACCGTTTTGTTTCCTTTCATATAAGTACCTCGAGTGAGGACGTAGTCCCCTTGGTGCTTAGCCAAGTTGCCAATCGCTAGCGCTTCATCGTTAAGCGCAGCTAACTGTCTTTGTCGCACTAATATGAAAGAGTGACAGAGAGGGAAAACTACGTTACGCTACTAAGCGCTAGCGGTTGGCATCTTGGCTAAGCATCCTTGTACTCGCATGAGACCATAAGGAAAAATCTGATGGAAAACCCCAGGATTTTTTTTATTATTTTTCCTACAATATGGGTTGCTTGCTTATTTGATTTATTGAAAAAAATGTCAGTTTTGCTTGATTTGACACCTCCGGGATCCAGGAGGTTAATTGAGTATTTCATACGTAGGCATTCTAATAAATTTCATGTTTGTAAATAACATGAAATTTATGAAAGTGCCTCATCATGTATGTACAATGTAATCTACCTGTTTTTATAAGGCGTGTGGTGACGGCAGTACTTATACAATACAATTGCCATATTGCTTGCCCAGCGTGGCGATTATGAGCATTACCTCATATCAATACAATACAATATTTTTTAATGCACACACAAAAAAAGAAAAACATATAGCAAAATATGAAAGTAATAGAGGTAGGCAACATGCGCTCTTATCGCTAAAGAGCGATTTCTTCCATACAACCTTAGGGGACATAATATTTGGTTACCATCCCAACCATTCGTAGGTTTCGTAAGATTCGACTAAGGGACTGAAGAGTCTCGGACCATTCATTCATTGATTACAATGTGATAGCCAAATCGGATCAAAATTTACCAAAAAAAAATAAAATTTAAATGAAAAATAGTTACATTTTTACAAAAACAATATATTATGATATTACGTATAGTGGCGCCTACAGTAAACTTGTTTGATGACAACTCGTGGATAAGATTATGGCACAAACTTAAAATTCGGTAATAAATAGTTTACGTGTCTTCGTAAAACTTTAAGAGTCAATAAAAACAAACAATAACATTTGAATTTTCTGATTCTCAGCAGGATACCTACACAAACATATTTGTTATTTTATTCTTTGCTAATTTTGTAACAGCCTCCCTTAGTCCACTGCTGGACGTAGGCCTCTCCTATTAACTATGCGTATAGATGCATTAGGAGGTAGATGCCCATAATCACCACTCTGGGCAAGCGGCTTGGCGATCGCAATAGTAAGACCACTATCTATGATGTCCACAATCAATCTTGAATAAATACAAGGATGCTTAGCCAAGTTGTCAATCGCTAACGCTTAGTAGCGTAACGTAGTTTTCCCTCTCTGTCACTCTTTTATATTAGTGCGACAAAGACAGTTAGCTGCCTTTCGTTTACGATTGACGATTAAGCGTTAGCGATTGGCAACTTGGCTAAGCATCCTGGTCAGCGACACTTCAATCCTTTAATCGGCTTAGTAAACTCTTAAGACGCCTATGGGAAGAGTTGAGATGTCTTCTAGTTAAAAAATAGTTTCTTAAAAAAACACTGTTGTAAGAATGGCCAGGTATCAATAATTCACCCCGATAATAATCAAATCCTGTACTTTAATAAACCATAACGTTACACAACGCTAAATGATTATTCAATAAAGCTGTATCGCAAAACAGGATATCCTGTTAGTTACGAGCTTCAGCAATAACATTCCCAACGCTTTGCCGAGCGAATGAAATTCAGGCTTGCTTATCCAAAATAGCACATTGCACGTATAACCTATGGCCATTGGGGCGCACAGGTTCTCGAGTGGCGGTCACGTACCGGAAGTGCAGCGCAGCCCCTCAAGGTGGACTGATGACCTGGTGAAGGTCGCGGGAGTCCGCTGGATACATGGACTGGTCATTGTGGCAATCTTTAGGGGAGGCAGTAGATGTCTTTCGGCTGATTGATGACAATGATCCAAATTAGCAATAACGACATTTCCGTTGCTAGGCTGAAGTGGGATTGGGGCCAGCCTCGTCTACCGCATGAATCCGGAAAGCTAGCTAAATATTGCTAGGCACGGACGAGGCTGGCCCAGGCGGAGATGGCGGAACGACCTGGACGCCTACGTTAGTAATTGGCCAGAATTTGTACAAAATAGGGAGTTGTGGAGATCCGAGGGAAATGCCCATGCCTAGCAATGGGACATTTTTTCAGGCTAAGGAGAAAAAAACTTTTCAGTATGCGTGTGAGCTGGCCATGTCTACCGCATGTATCCCGATAGGTGACGCATGGACTTACGAAGTCACTTAGTTTGTTCTGGTTGCCAAAACAGCGACGCGGACGTGGCAGGCCCAGAAGGACATGGAGGAAGCAGAACATTGGAATTCATAGAGATCCAGGGAAGAGGCTTTTGCTCAGTAGTAGGACACCGACATAGCTGATAAAAAACACCCACACAGTTAACTAACCATTCGTGACCCTCATTACTATACGTGACGTTCAATCGGTTAACACTTTCATTGCGGATGAGTGCTACGCGCTACGCTCGTAGCCGATCCCGTGATTTTTCCGTTTTGTAGCGAAAATGGACCTCCCACAGAGAACTCCCATCGGGAGTTACCCGCCCTCAAAGTGTTAAAATTAACTAAAATTACATAAAATACGCTTAGACTTAATACAATTTATATTACAAATAGTTTATCCATCACTTTGCTCAATTGCCTCGTTTATGATTCAGGTTCTATTAAATTCACCACATTATACAATTTTCGGGAACATTAGACAGCTAAAAATCAAAGTATCAAAATATTAGCACCAACCTACTGCATATTTTTTTAAATTTATAGACAATTAGTAATACCGCATTGAAATAACTGTCAACAAAATTTGGTCGGAATCTACACGTAGTTCATATTATTCTGGCATGTTCATGAAAACAGCTCGCCCGAGTTTCGACGGCAATAGCAACACCCGCCTGGCGATTACTCAAGAATATGCTAATCGCTGTTTGATATGTCGCAGCAGATTTCAATGATAAACCGGGCCTATTCAACGTTAGAGAAGTTAATTGATTTGGGGATAAACGGGTTATCGAGACAGCTATCAGAGAACTAATTAATGTGAGGTCGAAATAGAAGTTTGACGGGTTTCAGCACAATAATAGCGGCGGAGTTTGATTTCTGATGTTGGTGATTTCATGATTTGATTAGTCGCAGATTTACATTCGGTTGGATAGAATGGCAATATTACTTTGAAATTGGAATATTATACGTGAGCAAATAGGCCAAACCAATGTGAGCAGATTGACCGCGTGGTGACGGTAATGTTAAGAAAATTTGTCACCACCCAAACTCTTCCTGCGGGTGTTATAAGAGTCGACTAAGGGATTGAAGTGTCACTGGCCATTTATTTATTAAAGATTGATGATGGGCAGCAGCTTCATCATTATTGGAGTGACCATACTACTGCGATCGCCAACCCGCTTGCCAAGCATGGCGATTATGGGCATTTACCTCTTACTACATCCACGGAAAGCGTTGATGGGGTAACACATGTAGTCTTACTGCCGTCACCACACGGCCAATGTCAATTTAAAATCGTTTTTACTTAAATTAGTAGTTAAGTAAAAACGATATTAAATTGCCGAATTATTATTAAATCATAACAACTTGAACTGTAATGATTACCTAACCTAACTAACCATCTTTTGATAATTTCGAAAATCGTCGTTGAGATTGCCAAATCCGTTATGTGTAAATTTCAAATTTGACAAAAGAAGACTGTAAACATATGTAATTTGGATTGATTTTTCAGTTCCTGAAATCGTGCACATAACGGAATTGACAATCTCAACGACGAAATATTATATTTAATCAAACAGGATACAATCCAATACGTGTCTATTTCAAATTCGTGACTTCATCTTGCCTGCCATCTTGTTCTCATCAGTTGTTGATTGTTTTACCATTACGAAATCATCAGTTAATACAAAATTACAAAGACATTCAACATTATGCCGGCTGTTGACTACTACCTAGGGAATCGTAATGAACTTATACGGATTCCCTCACCTGTACGGATTCAAACCAAACGAACCATTTAAAATCAAATCAGAACAACAAAGCACCATTATAATCCACATAGTCTCTGATCTCAGGCAAATGAGAGACATATAATGGCCCTCATACAATGGAGCCAACTGAATGGCATTTTAATGAATTGTGATAGAGCCCGCTCTTAGAAAATCCTACTCAAGGCACCTACGTTCTTGAATGGAAGACTTTACAGATCCGGAGAGATTGTATTCTTAAGTTGAATGGGAGTCATTACTGGGATCTGCGAAGTTATATTCGAATGGTATTCAGGCCGATCATTGTTTGGTTTGGGTACTTAATTAAGATTATAACGACGTAGGTGCTAATGACGGCGATTGCTGCCCTAATTGTTCTTTTGATGAATTATTCAGGTGGCTTCCGTTTTTTCACTTGGAGAGCAGATAACGAGAATTGTTGTTTACTGGTATAAATACAAAAGTAGCAACCCACGCATCGGATTTAAAAATAAATAAGCTGCAAAGGTTACCAATTACATACTTAAGTAACAGAAAAAATAAAGTGTCTGCGTACTTGGTGAGTTCGTAAATAAATAAATATCTTGAGACATCTTACACAAATCAACCTAGTCTTACGATAAGCTCAATTATGGCTTGTGATGTGGGTTCGTGTTAAGGGCATTATTAAATCAATTTAATTGCCCTCGCTGGGATTCGAACCCAGAACCTCCAGCTTCGTAAGCAGGGTAAAATCAATTAGGCTACAGAGGCCGACCAGTGTAATGGTAGTTACTTATTTAAAGGTAACGACATCAATAGAGTTTTTATAAATTTCCATTCCTTTTAACATTGTGTAATTTGGGATTTTAACAGTTGTTATTCACGGATACGACGCGCATTGCGAGAGATATTAACTGCGCTATCCTGACATTAAAAAAATATTTGAATAAATAAATATCCCCTTTTATACAAAATCGGCACTCAGGGCATTGTACCGAGGATGCTTATTTCCTTGTTGTATTTCAATGCTCATTCATACGTTGTGCAGGACTCTAGTTATGTCAACCAGGGTCACGTTTTATAAAGTTACAATTTACAATTTCGCTGTTTGCCTCTCTAACACACGCACATATTGGCTAGAAAGAGAGGCAAACAGTGAAATTGTAAATTGTAACTTTATAAAACGCGACCCAGGCGTTTCACATTCAAATATTAAAGAAACAATCTTGATTTTGACATTCATAATATACAGTAAATGTAAATAAATCACTCCCTATGGCATATAGTAGGTAGTCATATAAACCCTATAATTTTCGTACCGAAAATGACGACAGCACGCGCTTTAGTAGTGTCGGGAATTCCCATAAAAGCGAATTCTCAGTCGTATTGCCGAATTTACCGAATTCTCTTCATCATATAATGGTCGTAATAAAACGGGCGGCGATTCGTCAGTTGGTGATTTATGTTACCATTCCAAGTTCACTGCGCGTGGACACGTTCGAGACACAAGTATAGTCCATTTCAAATACGAAGGCCCGATTTCACTCGAATGTTTGTCATTTAATTGGTCCACTACAAATTGCCACGTGTCGTATATCGGGTCACAAAAGGGTCACAAAAGGGTCTGGGCAGGTATCTTTTGTTATCACTGATCCTATTGTTGACGCCTAATGACTTTGTCAAGCAGAATCGGGCCATCGTATTTGAAATGGACTTTACGAGTATAGACGCGATATCTTATTATACAGTATGTTACCATCATGCAGGTTTTTACTGAAACCGAGGAATGAGATGCAGATTTTTAGCCAAACCGTGAGCCATTTCATTATAAATCCTAATTTTAAAAGTAATTTACTCTCTAAGAAAGGTTCAGTGATAAGCAATGTACTTCAAAATGAACGGTTAATTAGCGCTTTACAAAGCAGCCACTGCCAGCGTTTGACAACTAAGCAATACACGCTTTACATCCGAATCGTTCAAATGAAATAAAATTTAATATACATTTCGCACACCTAGATCAAAACAGTATTAACTCAAAATTTATCTATTTTTAGCTAAGGGTAGGTATAATATGATCGTGATCTACAAAGTTCGTAAATCTCAAATATACCCTTAAATAAAATAAAAATATATTTTTTGAGTTAATACTGTTTTGATCTATGTGTGCGATTTCATTTAAATAGTTTTCAACTACATGCTGTATAAAGATTGCAGTCATGCGTATTATTATCCATTTTCTTAAAAACCCGCGTCAGCTGAACCTATGATGATGATGAGATAAATTCAGTATTATAAAAAACTAATTTGCTTCTTCGAAAAATATTGCGGTATCATGTTTTATGTAAAGCATTCTTTCCTTAATAGGTATTCGTGGTTGTAATTGGCCAAAGCGGAGATGGTGCCGATCGGCGCGACCTTGTGGCCTAGAAAATGCTTCATCATAAAAATAATTAGGGCATAAGTTAATGCTAATAATATGTCTGAAACTATATCTTCTTCTGTGGGTTTATATGTCTTCAGAAAGTATTGCTAGAAAAAGCATTAAATACCTCGCAACGGATATAGCAAAACCGTAGCATTTGACAGTTTGATGTCAGGGTTGGCGATTACGATGACGAATTTACTTACTCTACTCCAAACTACCAGAAATGAAAGACGGTTTTAAAAAACAATCCGGATCATGATTAAACAATCTTTTAAAAAAAGCCGAGTTAATAACAAACAATAATAAATAAATACATTTCAAAACTATAGATATTTCAATTATTTACCATTGACGGTAGATGTTTTTGAGTTTAAAATGGATTTACACAAGATGGCGACGCAATTTGAGTGCAACAAATAATAAAAATGTGATAATTTATTTTGAAGATCGATAGAACATTGAATACTGTTGCCGCGGTGTTTTTTTGTATTCGTAGTAGTGACAACCCCGACGCACATTTGCTACAGATTTGCTGGTTCGATTACGGGGTATGCCCATTATTTCCACTATGCTGCACTTAAAATATTATCTATAATAATGGCGACGGCAGTAAGAATACATTTGTCCCCACCCCAACTCTTCTCGTGTGTGTCGTAAGAGTCAACTAAGGGATTTGAAGTGTCAATGAGTTATTTATTTATTGAGAATTGATGACGGGCAGCAGCATCATTAATAGTGCAGTGGACACACTATTGCGATCGCCAACCCAGCGCAGCATAGCGATTATGGACATATGGGTCAAAATTCTTTTCGTTGTCTTATTTTGTGTCCCTAAAAAACGTGACACAGTTGTGATTTTTGTATGAGATTATGTTTTGTTTCCAAATTTTGATGTATGGATTAAAATCTAACGTGAAAAAGAAATACAAGTGCACCGGATTTTTTTAGTATAGGTACTGAGCCGAAACAGCAACTATAGGCGTGACAGAGTGGTATGAAACAAGACAACGAAAAGTATTTTGACCCATTTACTTCTTAATAATACGCTTAGGTATACTCCATTTCGAATACCATGGCGCGATGACACATAAAATTTGAGTAGCATCGGGCCATGGTATTTGAAATGTAGTATAATAGGAGAGGCCTTCGTCCAGCAGTGGATTGGTTATACTGATGATGATAATTATTATAATATTCCTAATAAGGACACAGTATCATCGTGTCCTTATCAGAAAAAGTAGGAAAATACAATCTTTGCAGTGCGTCATGAAATCCAAATAGTTGTTCGTTGTTTGTAAATAAATAAAGAATAGATTTTTTTTTGACGTGACAGATGTCTTATTCATCTATTCTTAATCTTATAGACCGCTTGTCTAAATACCTTCCGTACATAACGAATTTGTCTTGCTTACTAAAATTGGTTTCTCCTTTTCCCCTAATCAAAATATAATCCTGAATCTAGTCCTGAATACATCAGCACTATTGTTTACTAGTCCATGGTATACAGACGGTAACTTTGCACCTTTGCACAGGTGGGTCAAAATTCTTTTCGTTGTCTTGTTTCATACCATTTTGTCACGCTTTTAGTTGTTGTTTCGACTCGGTACAAAAAAATCCAGTGCACTCGTATTTTATTTTCACGCTAGACTTTAATACATACATCAAAAATTGGAAACAAAACATCATCTGGTCAGCCTCTGTAGCCTAGTTGGTAGTGACCCTGCCTACGAAGCTGGAGGTTCCGGGTTCGAATCCTGGCGAGGGCATTCTTTGTGTATTTATTTATCACAAATGTTTGTTCCTTGGTCATGGCTGTGTATGTATCTAAGTATCTATACGTATCTATCTATTATATATATCGTCGCCTGGTACCCACAACACAAGCCTTAATTGAGCTTACCGTGGGACTAGGTTGATTTGTGTAAGATGTCCCAAGATATTTATTTATTTATTTATTTATTTATTTATCTCATAAAATCACAACTGCGTTACGTTTTTTAGGGACACAATAAGACAACGAAAAGAATTTTGACCCAGGTACAAAAACAGAATAAGTTCGAGGCAAAAACTTATGTAACTTAATTACAATTTATTTAAATCTAACTTTAAAATCCGAGTTTCGGAGCATAGAACAGGGATCAAAAGGGTGAATATCTGAGCGTTTCAACCGCCTAATTTTGGTGGCATAATTTTTGCCGAAGTTTCTATTTGTTACAGTGCTACTTTGTAATTTGAAGGACGCACTGTACCTTAAACAAATGACGAACTATAACATTGTGACGTTTAGAAACTTCGGCAAAAATGATGCCACCAAAATTAGGCGGTTCAAACGCTCAGATATTCACCCAAAAACAGCACAGCGAGAAGGATATTTTTACAAAACCCATTAAAAATAAATTTCAATTACTTACCTCCTAGCTATTTTTGCCTCAGTCTTCCTTAAGTTTTTTCATTCAAATGACTAACTCCGTGCTCTAATTGAATACAGCCCAGGGGTGAAATATTTCTCACAGTATCGTACCCACTGTCCGCGGTGGGACACAGTTGTTTTGCTTAAACAACGATATATAATACGCGTGGGAGCTGGCGACGGCAAAATATCCAGTTTTTTCGTTTTGTGGCTGTTGTTTTTGTGCCCTCTGTGCTATCGGATAGATTCAAATTGTTAATGTTCGGTGGGGTCGTAAATCTAGATTGTGTTTGTCGTACGTTTTGTTTTTGAGGTATAGTGTATGCGTTGAAATAGGCTACATTAGGATTTGCAGTTTTGCGCATAGTTGATAGTTGCCTACGAACTTCCATTTTCCATTTCGCGTTTTTATTGTCAATTACAAAGTTTACTGACCTGATTTTACCCTTAAATGAAAGCATATTAAGCGCACTATAAGGTCATTATTACATGTTTTTCGTAGCATAATTAGGTGAGGCGATATTAAGCCGAAAACGTTAGCAAAACACAAGATTTTATCTAGTTTACAAAAAAAAGTACTTTTGAGGTCTCGAATGTCTGAAACTCTAAGACCTACACCTACGGTAATGCATGTTAGCTCAACTTGTTCAAAATTTATTAATCTTTCAACGCTTCTCAACATTATGATATCAAAAAACGTAAGGTTTTTTTTTATAAAGATCAGCAACAAAAAAATTACCGTAAATTTCGCAGTTTTTCACGTAGGTACTACACAGCAAGCACAATTTTATTCTGCTTGCAAAATGTGGTTTTATAGTGCCCTATGGTGCCTAAACAACATACCAAAAATGCAGCTATACTGCATGCTTTGCGAGTTTAATGTAAAGTTTGACCGTACTATGCGTGCTATAGCATCTTTTAAGAGCAAGTGTGATGTAAAAGAATTTATTACATCAAAAAATAGTAATAATAAACATAAAATAATTATTATTTATTATACAAGTTCACAACTATACTATACGATATGTAAAGATTTCTAGTTGTCAGAATAAAGAGAAAACGCAAATCTCAAGTGGATACCACATCCTCCGAGAGTTTGTTCCTAACTCTATGCACTTGGTTGGTCAGGAAGTATTTCTTTAACCCATGTTACATCAATTACTTGACTACTGAAATTATTAAGTCAACGTTTGCATAAATGGGTCAAACGCAAACCCATGTTGGAAGTCTTTTCGATTGACAATCTAAAAGTTAAGGCCTATAAAGCTTCATTTTCTTATGAAAGCCTTATCTTCATTAAGACCGACTCCTTTTTCAATGCGTTGTATGATAAAAATAATTACTAATAATAAATAATAATAATCATTTATTTCAGACCAATTACAGCCCATAGGTATTCATACAAGTTATGCTTACATTAAATTATTTAAAATACATATGAAAAATCGAATAAAATAATGATAAATTAAATTAAAATTACAATAAGTTAAGTATTATATGATTATTTAGTCCAGTTACGGGACACTGGTCCATGCAATGACAGCCAATGTCCCATAAATGGACAGTCAAATCTGCCTGCGACGACTGCCAGCAGGGCGTTGCCGCTAGCGCGCGCGCGGCGCATTGCGGAGGTGGCCCTCTTGCGCATGGTGGTGTGGAAGCAGTCCACGCGCGCTTCCGCGAACATGCCTGAGGCGCTACAAAATCGCGGTAACCGCAGCAACGCCCTGAAGGCGTTATTGTATTGGACGCGGAGAGCGTTATATGCCTTAGTCGTATAGTTAACCCACAGACTGCTCGTATAAAAAATGGTGGTCAGGAATATGCTCGAAACAGCGTGATTTTCACATTAATTGAGCAACGAGCAAACCTGCGGGCTATCATGTTAGCTCTAACTGATAACGCTCTCCGCTCCCGTTCAATGTCATCATCATCCTTCAGATTGTCGGTCAGTATATGGCCCAGATACTTAAAGCGGTGGACCCGCTTCAATGGCACACCCTTAAGATGTACAGGAGGTACATCCGACGGACATTTGGCCCCCGCTCTGAAAACCATAAGCTCACTCTTCTTAGCATTGTATACTAATCCATGACGATCAGCAAACTCGCAGATACTTATGAGTTCGCGGAGGCCTCCAATCGACGCACTCAGCAGCGCCATGTCATCAGCATAGCTAATATTGTTAAAGCTGACCCCGTCGATGATTTACTACCTGTCCACAGGCTGTTAACTATCGACCACAGGAAATAAAAAGTGCGTGTTCAGCTGAACTGTAGAGAGAGCCCCTCTTTCCTGTGGCCAATAGTAAGCAACTGGTAGAAGTGTAGTTGTGATTTTTATCACACAATTCAATAGAAAAGGAGTGCCTTTAAATGACAATAAGGGTTTAAAGAAAATTAATTCTCATAGTCCTTTACTTTTAAAATGTCCACCGGAAAGACTCGTAACATAATTTTGAGTTTGACCCAAATATAAAATTCTTATTAGGAGGCTCAGAGTCACTCAACGAGCGATGGAGAGGGCAATGCTCGGGGTTTCTCTGCGAGATCGCATCAGGAATGACGAGATCCGCAGAAGAACGAAAGTGACTGACGTAGCCCGAAGAATCGCCAGGTTGAAGTGGCAGTGGGCTGGCGATATTGCCCGGAGGACCGATGACCGGTGGGGTCGGCGTGTTCTCGAGTGGCGACCACGCACTGGACGGTGCGGCGTGGGAAGGCCCCCCACAAGATGGAGCGACGACCTGGTGAAGGTTGCGGGTGTCCAATGGATGCGGACTGCTCACTACCGATCTTTGTGGAACTCTCTGGGGGAGGCCTATGTCCAGCATTGGACGTCAATTGGCTGATGATGATGATGATGATAATAAAATTATTTTGTCACACACAATGTTATCCGAAAATCTCAATAGACTCACTCGAATCTGTAACTCTCATGGCTTTAATGTCCCAAACTTCGCTGTTTGTGTGAACTCGCATTATTGAAGTCTTTTTCATTTTATTAGTTCTAGATTAACGACCTTGCCGCGTTCTAAAGCAACTTTATTGGCACATAAAACGTCCATATAAATCCGGCCGTTAAGCGGGCTCACTTTAAATTAACCAGAAAAGAAACGGGTCTTGTCAATTTCATATAAAATAACAATGTAACAAAATTGTAAACCTTTTCCAATCATCGATGTTTTTGTAGTTATGATTAGCAATAAGCGAATAAACTTAATCTACCTTAATATTTTGCTTCGGTTACCGCGAGGATTACTCATGAAATAAAACTATGAAAACGGATAA
>JALPQI010020680.1:0-15450 GCA_025490895.1 Thaumatotibia leucotreta | reverse complement strand
ACCGTGGTAGTAACTAAAATGCCGTAATGTATCAAACTCTTGTTTCGAATAAAACGGCAAAAAGTGCGGGAAAAATGTAAACCGATGTAGTTCGTTATTTATAACACCTACCTACGTAGATGTTTTGTATCAAAAGCGATCTTAAAAGTAGCATTTTAATACAGGATACAGAAAGTGTAGATTCATAAACATATTCATTTAATTTCATCCATAAAGCATATTTTTGAACTTTCGGACCGATTTACAAATTACGTCAAGTAAGGGCAAGTTATAATTGCAAATTTCTATTCCATACTAACGATCAATGAGCTAAGCCTTAGAATGAACAGATGGAAACACATAACAGACTAATTGATTGATTGATTGATTGATTTATTCAGAAACAATACAAGATTGTGTTTGAAAAATATCATTAAATAATACATTATTTCTATATAAACTAAGCTTATCTACAAATACAAATAATATATTTTAATTAAGTTCCATAGCCAGTAAACAATGTCAGAATATTTGCAAATTGTAAAACCAATGAACAAATTATGTTAATACGTCGTTAAATTAATACAATAAAAAATATCCAATAAAATTAATTATGCACAAAATATGTCGTCGATACTGTAGAAACACCCCCTCAACAAAAATAGTTTTATTTTTTTATTGAATGTTTTGTGGTTCGCAATAACTTTTAGTTGTGTAGGTAGTTTGTTGAAAAGTCTGACTGATTGGTATCTTACACAATGCTCTACTACTTTGCATTTAGGACAGAGAGTGGACGTGATATTTTTAGTGCGACTTTGAAGGCGCAGCTCCCTTTCTGCAGAGGACTCCACCTTCCCTAGGTTCTTAACAAAATCGGTCAGCAAGACTAACACGTATAGTGAAGGAACCGTCAAGATTCTCAACTTCGGGAATTGATCTCGGCAAGAAGTTAACTGTGGGATGCGTAAAATAGTTCGAATCGCTCTTTTTTGTGCTATCATGGCTCGGTTATTATTGTACTGAAAGCTATTTCCCCAACATTTAATGCTGTACCTTAGCTTAGACTCAACTAAGGCATAGTACACCGTTTTAAGCTGCTCAACCGTGAGTTCGTCCCTTAGGCTTCTAATTGCATAACATGCGGAAAGAATTGCATGCCCATGCAATTTACTAACCGACATTGAAACTATGTATGTATAAAGTTTTGACTAAAAAACGGAATTTTTCTTTTTATCTAACTGTACTCTCATCCACTTCACTAGAATTCATAAATTTATTAAAGTATCATAATGCACATAATTTACATTATGATTTTATGATAAATTCCAGTATTGTTTGATGCGTGCAATAATGCGTGTAGTTATATACATTATTTCATTTCTGAACGCGATGGAACCCACATCACACAAGTACATGTGAATATACTCTCAAAGTAGTTTCTCTATTCAGTAAATCAACCCGTAGCTATCGGTTTATCTTCGCATTTCAAGCAAACACCTTGTTTGAATGTTCGTGTGGACTTAAAACTCTACATATCAAAGTTATCGGAAGGATGAGTGGTCATTAATTAATTAAGGCCCTTCGCGACTTCTCCCCGAGGATCCATTACTTAATTAGCATTACTCATGTTGACCCGCCGGCGCTTCAGAACGGACAACTGGTCTTATCTCCATGACAACTTTCTATTTACATTTTCAGTTAAAACCCAGGCAAAAAGTATAATTTTAAAAATACCGTCGCATTCTAGCATTAAGGGTCGGATTCCCGATTTTGTCGTTTTAGACCTATTTTCGAACAAAGAATTTGTTAAGTAAATATTACTCTACAAACATATTTCTTACATGAACTTATTCAGAAAGAACCCATGCAAAGGCTCTAATTGATATTATATTTTATATTTACATGGATTTCCTAGAAATCGGCTCTAAATGTACCGAAAAATCAAAAAATTGCATATTTTTCGAACACGAAGCAATGCATATTTTTCTTTAACAGGCATAAAATATTCATGTTAATTTAAAAACCAGATAACTGAATTAGTGCATCAGGGCATATTCATATTTTTCCTCATAAAGACAACGAAGAAATTTAATCCTTAATTTAAAATTGCGTATATTCTCCATACAAATGGCGACACGAGTCAAAATTCTCCTTTGACTCAGATGGCGCGAGCGCCTCCTCGAGGTCGGACGCACGCCAAATCGCTCCCGTTGACAGCTCTTTTTGACATTCAAAATGACATAAAATCATATACATATACGTCAAGGGTTGCCAGTACTCAAAGTATCTTTAAATAAGTAGGGAAAATCAGACGGAAGAAATTCTTTCGAACCCCATCATTTATTTAAGTTTCTTGTTATTTTTATGACGGAACACAAGAAAACTATAACAACTGATTCTAAATAAAACTCAATACTACCTAACACGTATAAGTTACATTCGCAAAAACGATTAAAAATGAAAAAAGTTTACGGATACGATTTGCTGTAATGGAGTTTATTTTCTATACTCTGGCAACAAAATACGTCATTTGAAAACACATGTGACGGCTAGAAGTCAAAACGATAGGATGTCAATTTAGTTATAATAATAATAAGAAAGATAGAATATGTTTGTTATATAATTATATTAGTAGGTATACATATTCAAAGTGATACGAGTCTTTAATTAATGGTTGATTAGTGGAATAAAATCTGTGCTCATCGCCACCGCAATTTCTGCGGCCGCGATTTCTTGGTAAGAAAGTATATACCGCATCTTCTCAGTACATTCAATATGGAAAGTAAATTATTTTTGAAATAAAAATATGAAAACTGATAAACTCGCGTATATTAACTAATTTTAATATCTTTCGGACGTTTCGAACACTTTACAGGGTTCGTGGTCTGCGGATGACTGTTTTCATAGTTTTATTTCATGTGTAATCCTCGCGGTAACCGAAGAAAATATTATGCGTCTTATTTTTTATTTATTCAAATAAGTTATAGTATAACAGTAAAAACCATATCCTCGCGAACTACAAAGTACATAAACTTTAAGCTCAGCTTTAGATTTTGATGTCTGACCGGCAGTCGTATCATGGAAACTGCGGCTACGGCACACAAAATAAGCTGAACTGCACATAAATAAGTTCGGAAACGTAACTTATTGGTTTTTGGTTTGAAACTACAATGATTTATTTATATATTATAGTTATATTCTCTTTCCAGAAATGGCACGTACGCTTTACTGATAAATACTTAAATACTGAAGGATTCGCTGAGTGGCACAGGACTCTATCAATACGGACACAAAAGGTACCTACCTACTAGTTTCAATTCGTAAATTTCAATACATTCCTAGTTATTTATTCGTATTTTCTTTATTCTTGTTATTATACGATTTGAATATTAGATAATATCAATAATATGCATGAATTTATGGCCACAGCTGGATATAAATTTTTCACTTTTGTATATATATCTGCTAGCCAAAACTGTCACTACTCTTAGCAACCTCGTATGTCAGTATTGAATCAGAACTGAGATACGAGCTTTATTTCGATGACTTATTTGTTATTTTAGTTAGTTTTGTTTGTCAATTGGAGAATTATTTGTACCTATGGTATTAATATGTATCCGTGGAATGGAGTAAGCTTGTAGTGTTTATATTATTTTTGAGAAGTTTAGTAAAAACGCTTTATTTATATACGATATATAAAGCGAGTACCACTATTCACCTATTTGCGATTGTTTAAATCCAGCCGCCCGCCCTATAGGCACAATTACGACCGTGGTTGCTAAGCAACGAAAAAAAACAACGGATGTCATTACGGTTTCAAAGAAACTATGTATTACGTATTACTATATTTTTTCTTCTTGTTGATTATACTTGAAATATAATAAAATAAATCTTACAATAATGTGGTGAGTGTAAACACCGGTTCCGATCCCTCAGTTAAATTTTTATTCGTATGACATTTAGAGTTTTAATAATACAGTCGTTTATAGTATAGTGTACGAGTATGTACCATTTAGATTTTTATCCACTGAACTGAGACAATTTCTCTCATCTTCTGAGATGTTTCTTTTGGTAGATAAACGTTTGACATATTACTGGTTGTTTCAGAGTCTATAAGCAGGACGCAAAGAGTGAGTAAGTAATCTTTACATTTTTATATTATAAGTAAGAAGTATTTACTGATATATAGTTTGTGTACACAAATATCGTGTGGTGACGGCAGTAAGAATACATTTGTCACCACCCCAATTCTTCCCGCGGGTGTCACAAGAGTCGAAAAAGGGATTGAAGTGGCGATTTACATTTACCTCCTAATGCATCCACACGCATAAGTAATAGGAGTGGCCTTTGTCTAGTTTCAATTCATTTTTATGGTTCCGTACCACAATGAAAAAACGGAAACTCTTACAGGATTACTTTCTTGTTCGTCTGTCTGTCAAAAGGTGATGATGTAATCCATGGAATTTCTCATATTATAAGCACACATAAAACCGTTTTGAGATTTATCAACCAATAATCCATTTTTCTTCAAAAAGTGATACTTCCTTACTTAGGGAAGTGGAACTGCCGATGAAGGCTAGAACGGAACTTCGGATCACTTTGGTGTTTTGTATGTATGTAACTGGTTATGCATTTTAAGCAATGAAGATGGTCGTGTAAGTTATTGTCAATTACCAGTTCTGATGGGGTGTTTCCTTAGGAACCTTAGGATTCTGTATTATCATTTAAACATCAAGCATTTTCATTTATGCGTTTTAATGTAAGTAGGTGGAACTGCTGATAAAGACCATAACGGAACTCCTTAACGACACGTGTTTCACTTTTGGCAGATATTTCTGATTGATTGTGTATGTTATGGAGCAAGTTCTGGACAAAGAACAGTTTAGATGGTAGGTTCCTTAACCCTTAAGGAATTAAGGGAACTGATAAGATAAATGTAGAGTATTTATGTAAGCTACTCTTTAAAAGAGGTTTCATACTAATGTACCTTTTTAGGGTTCCGTAGTACACTAGGAACCCTTATAGTTTTGCTCTGTCCGTCTGTCATTCCGCAACATAGCACAGTGGCCGTTAGTACTAGATATCTGCAATTTGGTACAGATATACATAATATTAATTATGCCGACAAAGTGGTAAATTAAAAAATAGAAAAAAAATTTTTTCAAGTGCCTAACCTGGTGAAGTGTGAATGTTTTTTTTATTTGCTGTAATCCTATAGTGTGCAATATCGTTGAAGAGGTCTTTGAAAAAAATAAGAGATTTTCAAACGAAGTTTTATTCTAAAGTCAATATTTTCAGAGATATACGAAAACTACGGAACCCTAGCATAAGCCGACATGCTCTTGGCCAGTGTTTTATTACCTCAGGAGCTGCTCATATTATACAGGTTGTTCTAAAGTAAAAAAAAGGAGTGTGGATTACAATGTGGCTAACAAGATTTAATCATATCACGTCACCAGACGAGTCGCAGTCGTCGTCGTCAGTGGCACAAGAGTAACGAAGGCTGTCATGAACTGTTCCTTGGTGAACCGAGGAAATTCCTGTTCTTAATAGTAACGCAAAAATTACGTAGGTACCTTGCATACATTTTAATGTTTTTAGTTAACCTCGTGCCTACATTAGGTACCTAGGATACATGTAGGTAATAGGTAACTTCCGTGTTGCATTGCATATTGCACAAACAAAGTACCTAATAATAATGTTGCTTTTTTTCGGTAGGTACTATGTTTTGATTATAGCACGAGCAAATACTCGTACACGTTTATGTGACGTAGGCAACCTCCAAAAATGGTAAATGACAAACACATTCTTGTAAATTCGACATTCCATTGCGTATTTTATACATAGGTAAAAATAAATGTAAACAAATTAGAGACTCAATTTATTGTTCATTTGAATGACAATGTCAAACTTCATGTATGAGCTGTTTTTTCTGGTAAGATAAGAGTGCAAAGGTGGGATCCAAATTTATTTTAATGTAGGAACTTGAAACTTTAGTATTAATAAGGTATTTTACAAGAGTACAAGAAATTTAATTTAATCATTTCTTAAAGGTTAAAAGGGGATTACAATTTTTATTGGGTTGAAGTTTAACTTAAAGCTATGATAATTCCTATAAAAGTATTTTTATAACAAGGGGATGCAAAGTTACGATTGGAGACCTAAAACATTGTAAGAGATTTACTAAGTAAAATACGAAAAAAGCGATAATATATCAGAGTGCAGGGAAATTTAATGATTGAGAGGGTTAAGTAGGGGTGTAGATTTTGTTTAAGGAGACTAAGGTAGACAATAAATTTAGTGTAAATTACTAGGGCTAGAAAGATGGCATCTTTACAGAAGGTTACTTATACAGGGTGGAAAGGGACGACGTTCCTTCCCGCTACCGACCGAGTCTACCAACCATTACGATGAAATTTCTGTATGGGACCAACATCGAAAACGTACATGGAAAATTGACTTTTTAAAGATATTTCTATTTTGGTACTATACTGAAAGTTCATCCTAATGGTTGATAGACTCGGTTGGTAGCGGGAAGAAACATCGTCCCTTTCCACCCTGTATAATTATTTGTATACAAAATGAGAAACCATTTTATAAAATTTAAACCCTAAAGTGGTTAAAAGGTAGTTGAAAGTTTGTATGGAAATAGTGTGATTTGAAAGATAGCGACTTGATACGTCGTATTCCAACTGCTGATAAAAAAATAAGACAAATCGATTTCAGCGTTTTTTTTTAAATATTTATTCCTTAACACTTTTGACGCCGGTGACAGTGCTCACCGTCAAACAAGTGTACAAAAAAAATGTCTTTAAACCGAAACTTTGTCTGAAGAGTATATTTTTAAGATAAGATTAAGGGGTGCCTGACGTGTCGCATAACGTCGATTGTCCTAAAATTTTTTGGCTGAGAATGTTTAGCATAGTGTTAAATGGCATACTACTCGTTTAGCCTACTTTATTTTGCGCATACACATTTAAAACACCTACACTATATTTATCCTAATATTGATTACTCGATCATCGAATTACCTAAAGCTTAATAATCATAATGTTCATTGTTTCCTACTGCTCAAACTGTAAATTTTCTTTGCACCTACAATTGTTATGTCCGAAATTTCATTGAAAAAAGTATATTAACAATATGGTGAATGGTTTAAAATAATGTTCAAGTTCAATAAGGCAGGGTAAAACCGACTTGGAATGGTTAGGTTTCTAGGAAAGGCGGAGAGAAAGGCGTAGTCTATAAAATACTTAAGTATTTTTAATCAATTATTTACAAACCCGAATTATTTGGAAACCCGAAAAAGGGGCGATAGGGGAGCGAAGCGCCCCACAAGAGGGGCTCGGGGGCGAAGCCCTCCTGTATTAGAAAATAATGAATCTGTACCTCCCCTACTCTAACCTGGATAGGTTCGTTAGGTACCTTTTATCCCTTAGATCAGAAATAGAAGTCCCGCGCAGCGGGGCTTTGTCGACCGGTTCCTAGGTATGATGACTAAAATTCTTTGGACAACAGGGTTGGGTGGTTTAAGGGAGGGTTAAGTTTAAGGAAAATATTTTTTTAAAGGTCGTTTGTTAAAAGTAGTTAGTTTTAGTACATTAAATAGTAGGACCATCACAATTATGCACAATTATTATTCGATACATACACATTAGACACGAAAATCATTAGGATAAACGATATTTAGGAACAACCAAGTTAGGATCAACAATTTCGGCAAAACACGACAAAATACCTATGTGCTACAATTTAGGCCATTCATTTTTCGGCTTGAAGTTGGTATGCGACAAATTTTTCGACATAAAAAAATTATGCCACCCGATATAGACCTAAAATTAATTCCAACCTTTTTAGGGTTACGTGGTAAACGAGGAACCCTTATAGTTTCGCCATGTCCGTCTGTCCGTCTCTCCGTCTGTCTGTCCGCAGCATAGCTCATAGGCCGTTAGTATAAGAAATTTGCAATTTGGTACACGTATACCTCCATATCAGTCACACCGAAAAAGAGGTAGAATAAAATATATTAAAAAATATTCGAGCACCTCCCCTATAAGTAAAGTCGGGATGTTTTTTTATTTTACTGTAATCTTATAGTATGGGGTATTGTTGTATAGGTCTATAAAAAAAATCGGTTAAAAAAATAGAGTTTTTTTGTAAGTTAACGTTTTCGGAATTAACCGCTAGGTTTTCTTGCCCCAGGGTCCGCTGGATGCGGGTGACGCAGGATCGGTCATTGTGGCAATCTTTGGGAGAGGCCTATGTTCAGCAGTGGACGTCTTTTGGCTGATATGATGATGATGATGGATGATGATGATGACATTACGATACAAGTGTGAAAAAAGTAAAGGTTGGCGATAAAATAAAACACGACTGAAAGGAGTGTTTTAAATCGACACGAGAGTTTAGGGTTCCGTAGTAAACTAAGAACCCTTATAGTTTCGCTACGTCCGTCTGTCTGTCTGTCTGTCTATCTGTCTGTCCGCAGCATAACTGAGTGACCGTTAGAATTAGAAATTTGCAACTTGGTATAGTGTACATATTAATCAGGCCGATAAATTGATAGAAAAATATATAAGGTGATCCTATTAACTATGCGTATTGGACATTAGGAGGTAAATGCCCATAATAGCCACGCTGGGCAAAAGGGTTGGCGATCGCAGTAATTTGTCCACTGTGACGATGCTGTGCTGCTGCTGCTCATCATCAATCTTCTATAAAGAAATAGTTATTTGTTGTACAAGGGTGCAAAGTTGTATTTTACCCGCGAGCATGAAATTGAAACACGAGCAAGCGAAAGGATTCCATAGTTGAATCACGAGCGAAGCGAGTGGTTTTAAAACAGAAACTTGAGCGAAGCAAGTGTTTTAACTTACGAGAAGTAAAATACATTTGCACTCGTGTGTAGCACAAAACTTTTCCCCTCACTATAGCGAGGAACAGGAGGAGGTTTCTGATATGAATGATTAAAATTGAGGTAGGTCTTCATAGTAGCAGAAGTGCTGAACCACCACCAGTTTTCTTTTTAATCTTTTAATTTCCAAGTTTTGCCCATTCAAAGTTAAGAGTGGGTTCAAATTCCTGCTTGTACAAAATCAGATCTAACTTTTTTTCGATACGAGGTAACGAAATAATTATTACTTTGTCATTATATTTTCTAAATGCAGTTAGAAATACGTGGTTAAATTTTTTTGGGTTCATTAACGGGCACGGTGTATACAGTCAATTGCAATCGCCTGGATTTAATTCAATATTTTCTCATTGAATTCATAGGCATTTAAAAGATTAAGGTCATAGTTATATTTTAATCTGCATAAATATAACAAGAGAAAAAATGCACTAGATGAGCATTTTAAAAATTCGTATTTCGGAAAATAGGCAAAATATTTTTTTTTTTCGAAATCTAATTAAAGAAGATGTCATCTATAATTTATGATTAAAATAAAGAAAATATTTTATCTTCCACATTGATTTTTTTAGAGTCAAACATGAGCATTTTCGAAAGTCTCAATTTTCATTTATATTTTTCTATTACAAGTAGTTGCTCTAACACATTTATATTTATTTTACAAAATGAACACAGCAAGTACTTCATTTTTAGAATAAAATTATATTTGATATGCACCAGGGTTGGCTCAAGAACCAATTGAAAATATAATGACAAAGTAATAATTATTTCGTTACCTTTTATAGAAAATAAGTTATGTCTGTTTTTCCACAATTAGAAATTTGACCCGACTCTGAATTTTGCACGGGCAAAACTTGGAAACTAAAAGATAAAAAATAAAACTGGTGGTGGTTCAACACTTCTGCCACCATGAAATATATCCTCAATTTTTTTCATTCAAATCGGAAACCATGCAGCACACTCGATTTGTTGATTTCACCTGGAATGACCCTTTACCATTATTTCGTTAGGTCGGTTGGTCTTTCTTGAGTGAAATCTAATTTCTTATGATTTTTTTAACACTTTTTTTCCTAAGTTTTCAGCTTTGTTCAAGTGGGGAACAAAAGAAATAAACGAACACTGACGTCGTTTATACCAAGAAAGAAAATAAGGTATGTGAGTTACAACCCGCAAATGGTAGGTATATAAACCCCTAATATTTTCATTTGCAAGTATAAGTATTCTTTTTTGATATACAGGGTGTGGCCTGTAACAGGAGCAAAAAATCAAATGGAAGACTCCTCTGACTGCCTCTAGTTATTCGCAAAAGGTCCCAGTGTTTTAAAGTTATCCATTAAGGAGAAACAGTATGTTAAAGTTACGACCTATGAGTGATGTATCTAGGTATCACAACATTGTACCTTATTAATGATTAAACGTATTGGTAGTTCAGTGGACATAAAACTAAATGAGCTAAAAAGTTTTTTTTAAATCATGGTTTTTTAACTGGCTTAACAAAAAAAATGTTTTTTTTTGTGTTACACCGATTTAACTTTTTTGGTATAAGTCGACTGCAGTAAAACTACATAAAAAAAAGGAAAAAAATTTTTTTTTTTTGAAAAATAATTTTTTTTTTTTAAGTTTTAACTATTAAATTATGACTATTTATTGGGTTATTAGTGTACAGTTTCATTTTTTGCTCCTATTACAGGCCACACCCTGTATAGGTAATATATAGACAGGTTAAAAATTATTTTTGGGTCAGTGAGGGCAGCTACCAGATCCAGAGTAGCTATGCGAAAATGGTCTTATACGCCCTTCCTCGATTTTAAATTAGTGAAAATTGGCGTTTACTGATTTTGGGAAAATCATACGGGTTCCGAGAAAATTGTCCTTTTTAACAACCTTTTTTTGATGCCAATCGATCCTGTTTCTGTTCAGGATCAAAAGCTTGTATGACACCAAAAAAAATTTTTCGGCTAGAAAAGCCGCAAATCGAGATAATGAATGTAGCTAATGTTTCCACACAGTATTATTGTCATTTAGCATAGGAGGTATAATTATCGTGACATATCGACGGTGGAAAGGAGAAACCTGTTAAGCGACATTTTGGTAATTTTCCAGGAGAGCGTTTTAAAGTTTTATTTTTAGGAAAAAAAATCGTATCACTTTCTGTGGCCGCTTTAGAGACTTGTGTTCTTTGAACGTACTTTGTTAAATTGTCATATCTATGAAATAGTAATAACGTTATTTCAATAAACTTGGAACCTTCTGAAATAAATGTCGCTTAATTGATATTGACCTAAGAATTCTCCGAAACGAGCCTTTAAGCGACCCTACGGTTTATAAATAAAATTATTTTAGTCAGAAAAGTGTCGCTTACAGGGCAAGGTAATTTGTATGACATGCAATTAACCGACAACAGTAGCACTTGAAAAAAAAAACTTAAGCGACTATGTACATAAATATGTATGCTTAAGTGACACTGTCTAAATTTTAGTCAATAATTGCGTCGCTTAACATCCCTGTCTTTAAATTTGACCATTATTTCATTGTACCTTAAGCGACATTGAAGTCGTCAGATCTCAGTATTACTTGGCTTAAACGACGCAGAAAAAAAAGCCGGTTCCGTCGATATATAAAACTCATTTTTGACCAAAATGTCGCTTAAAGGGTTTCTCCTTTCCACCGTCGATATGATGATTATGATGTAATTAAACTTTCACTCTTTCCATAGTAAATTTAACTATGAAAACAGTTTTCTTGAAATTTTGGCTTTTTTATACATTGCTATAAGTTGACCCCTAAGAAACTATTGGTACTGGATACGAATGGAATCGATTAACAAAAAAATTAAGCGTGAAAAAATATTTATTAGTACCGATGGTGTATTTTTTGGTGTATGGTGTATTTTAGTGGGTCATTTTACGTCAGGTCCAAAACTTCGGAGGGCCATCTGTACTAAAAAAAACGTCGTAGGAGACACGTGCAAAAACGAAATTCGTAACTCGTGTCGATTTAAAACACTCCCATATCGATCGGTCGTGTTTCAAAACATCGCCACTCGTTTCGAATTTCATGTTTTTCGCACTTGTGTCGAAATGTACTATTTTAACATCCATACAAATTGTGTGGGGATTTTAAATCTCGATTTGCGGCTTTTCTAGACGAAACCTTTTTTTTGGGTCTATACAAGCTTTTGATCCTGAGCAAAAACAGGATCGATTTTTTTTCCTAGTCTGTAGACGTGTCCCAATGCTCGGCAAATGTCTCTCCCTCAGATCTCCACAGCTCCCGGTTCGGTGCCAAGTCTGGCCAATTGTTGGCCAAGGCGTCCAGGTCGTCCTGCCATCTCCGCCTGGGCCTGCCTCGTCCCCGCCTAGTTTGCAGCATCCACTTGGTGGCAGTGTCGCCGTAGATAAAATGTCTACGTGATAATTTTATCATTGTCAATGGTAATGAAGTTTGTCTATAAAAACTGTGTATATTTATATTACATTTTTTATCTTTTTATTCACAAGTACGGTTGCCACCAATTGCACTTGAAATTTATTTTTAAAATGGATCTTTTCAAATAGGAGACGCAGCATGACTTCAAAAAATTTAGAACAAATCTTAATTTGCTTTGCAGAGCTAAAACAGCAATGAGTCCATATATATTATGTATACTTACTTCAAAGACAGGTAATAGAAACTTCAAAGATAGGTACTCTCTTTTCAAAATGGCAGATAATTTTGAATATAACTTAGAAATAGAAGAGGTACTATTTTTTCACAAAAGGTAAAACAATGCAATATGAATTGATCGAATTCAGGATCTGATCCCGCTATTATTATGGTTACTGCGAAACCCTCTCGACGTTTTTATCAAAATCAGATAGATTAGATAATTATTCAATAGGGGGCTGCCTAATTAATGAACAATAGTATATTTAGTAGCAGCATTCCGCCCATGCGAAGCCGCCGTAGCTAGTTATGGAAAATTACTTTATTTCCACAACATAATGTAATATTTATAAATGTACCGTGTGTAATTAATAATAACATTAATAACAATGATACCTCGTGTGAAACTAAATGTAATTTTTGGTAACCATTATAATGGCGGGACCAGATCCGTTGTAAAATAATTTGTACCTCTTCAATTTCAAAGTTATATTCAATCAGACTGATCCCGCCATTATAACGTTATAATGGCGGAACCAGGTCCTGAATTCTGTCGATTCATATTGCATTATTTAGTACTGAATTGGTACTATTTGGTACATGTTGTAAAAAAATGAGTAACTCTTCAATTTCAAAAATTATGTTTCGAATAATTTAGTCCCGCCATTATAACGTTATAATGGTGGAACCAGGTCCTGAATTCTGTCCACATTCTGTCGATTCATATTGCATTATTTAGTACTGAATTAGTACTATTTGGTACCTCTTGTAAAAAAATGAGTACCTCTCCCATTTCAAAATTATATTTGAAATAGTGTGGTTCCGCCAGACCATTTGAACCAGACTATTTCCCGCCATTATAACGTTATAATGTCGGGACCAGACAATTCGAAATATAATTTTGAAATGGTACTATTTTTTTTTACAACAGGTACCAAATAGTACCGATTCAGTACTAAACAATGCAATATAAACCGACAAAATTCAGGACCTGGGTCCGCCATTATAACGTTATAATGGCGGGACCAGACTATTTCAAATATAACTTTGAAATGGAAGAGGTACTTTTTTTTTTACAAAAGGTACCAAATAGTATCAATTCAGTATTAAATAATGCAATATGAATTGACAGAATTCAGGACCTGGTCCCACCATATAACGTTATAATGGCGGGACCAGACGGATTGAATATAACTTTGAAATTGAAGAGGTACAATTTTTTTTACAACAGGTACCAAATAGTACTAATTCAGTACTAATAAATAATGCAATATGAATCGATCGAATTCAGGATCTGGTCCCGCCATTATAACGGTTACAATTTTTGTGGAACAACTCAAATTATTTTATAAAATATTTTTTAAGTTATTTTTTTTAAGTAGGTAGTAACACTACGATGTACCTATACACGGTGGAATTTAATCGGTGAACAGGAACCCATTTTTCTAATTCAGTAATCGATGGCGGTCACGTTTATGTAGTACTTAAGTGGAATCAAGTTTTTTTTTTAGCATAAAAAATTTTTATGTTGAAATTAAACTTTAATTAAAATTTATTGTCACCCTACTAATGGTTTAGTCTGAAAGTTTAATACCTCTTTTCAAACTATCAGCCATGCATCGCTCTTATTTTACATAAGAATAGAGTCTATCGCAAAAATTAAAGTGTTATTGCTCATTTATGTTTTAAGTTTCTATGGCTGATAGTTTGAAAAGAGGTATTAAACTTTAATTTCAACAAATTTTTATTTGAACATAAAAAAAATTTATGCTAAAAAAAAACTTGGTTCCACTTAAGTACTACATAAACGTGACCGCCATCGATTACTGAATTAGAAAAATGGGTTCCTGTTCACCGATTAAATTCCACCGTGTATAAAGTTAAATATTTGATGCCATATACCACAGAAAAAATACCTAAGCTTACCAAAGCCATAGGTGGAATTTGAACCCGACGTCCTCAGCTTTAGTGGCTGATGCTTAACCTCCTAAGGCCCGGGCCTTTTAAATATTTTTAGTCAGAAAGACCGAGGTGGCGTTTTAAAGAACAAAAAATGGCGACCATTGTTAAGTCCTGACGTCATGGAATTAATGTTTACATTGTGATTGAACGACCTTTAAAATTTTATTACCCAGGATGATGAACGCCATTTTGTTCTTTTAGAAGGCACTTGGGACTTAGGAGGATAAACCACTGGAGTGGCCGAGTGATGGTTTAGGCAACAGCCGCAAAACTGAGGACAACTCTCCAAATTCCACCGTTGGTAAACTTCGATATTGTTTATTTATTTAGTACCTATATGTCATCTAATATTTAAATTAGTAAATGTAATATTTTTTTTAAGATCTACTATTTTCTTGTAATTGTAATTCTTCAATTTACAGTTGTAATTGTAATTCTTGAAATAAAGTACTGATTACCGTTTAAGATAATATAATAAATGCCTTAATGTTTTACTTATGTGCATTTTTATTTTTATAATGAATGCAATTTAATTTAGTAAAATAAGCTTCCTTAAACCTGATAGCTGCTGGTAAGTCACATTAATAATTATACAAATGTAATGCATAATTCCATTCATTTGGCTTTTCACGGAAACTACTTCACCATTGCACTGAAGCGAATTGTGGAGAAGATAGAATCGGGTTTTTTCTTCAATATACGAAAATAAGAGATTGTGCATTACATCTATACACTTATTAATCTCATTAAACAATTTTTCAGGTATATTTAACTTCTAGCGGGCCAGCAAGGCGGTGGCAACTAACAGGTTACTGATTGTCTCCTGTTCGTTGCCGCCGCGATTTGGGCTCTACTTTTCACTACGATCAGGTGGAGTGGAGCCACTTGGTTGTGCCAACATAAATATAATAAAATAATTCTTAATAATCTCCAAAAAGAAAAAATAAATAATTATT